>JAEIIJ010002590.1:0-39780 GCA_018904815.1 Drosophila ogumai
AACAACAAATTCCTGCAAAACCGGCCGGAAAAAAACGTAAACAAACCGCCAGTGTTGCTAGACCGGCGGAACCAGATGATCGCACCAGCTAGCCGGCAACGCCGTGTTGAGTGCCTGCACGTGTTGTAAATTGGCGTGTTTTGTTTTTGTGGTTCCTCTTCATTTCGGGACGTTTTGCTGCAATTTAACGAGAAATAGTGGAAAACCGATTGATATATCATTTAAATTACGACCAAGTGGTGCCTGGAGAGATGGAGGTGAACGCCAGCAAGCTGCGGTTCGGCGCACAGCGACTGCTGCAGCTGACGGCGAAGGAGCCGCACGACAACGTGTTTTCCGAAAGCCTACAGAAGTTTATCAAGAAGCAGGTGGGTTTTTCTTTACTCGTATCAACGTAACCCTCTTTAAATATGCATTGTGTGCGTTGCAGAAATATGTGCCGCAGGATGTGGAGCGCCTATTCCGGGGGCTCAGTGAACACCTGCCCCTGGCCTCCTACACGGTGCCTGTGGCTGTGTGCTTCGAAGAGCAGTTACTGCTGCTGCTGTCCATGGCACTGCGCTGGGATGCTACGACAGGCCAGAGTTTCCGCCAGTACCAAGAGGAGTGTGCCGCTCTGGCCAAGCTCATGGATTTCTCTGTGGATGCCCAAAGGTGAGGTTTCTTTAGCTGAGTTCCTCGGTTTTGTTATCTAAAACTTTTATATCCGCAGATTTGCCAAGAGCTACTTTCGTGGCAAACCAGCTCCTTTCCAGGAAAGCCAGAGCCCTGAAAGTTTGTCCCACAAAAAGCTTAAGAACGGCAGTATCAGCGACTATCCAGAGAATCTGGAGCTCATTGCCTGCTGCTATCAGTTGCTAAAAAGTGACACGCCCTACTTCCGCGAGCTGTGGGACTGGTCCAGCTTTATTTCCACCTATGCACACTCCCAGTCATCGTGCCCGAAGACGCAACTATACTGCAACCACATCATGGCCTTGCTCACAAATATGACTGCTCCCCAGCTGAACGCTCTGAATGAGAAGGTGCCCACCGAAACGCGCTTGGAATTCGACGGGGAGAAGGAGCAAGCTTGGCTGATAGCCCGGAACACTGGCAGTCCCAGCTACAGTCCAGATGCTGCCGATCAATTGCTAAACCTGCAGCTAGAAGTGATCAATCAGGCTGTGACCAACATTGAGGGCGTTTTGCTGCCCACATTTAACAAGGAGAATCTGGAGTTTTATGCCAGCACCGATGGCTGTTATGATCGCATTGTGAAGGTGGACTCAACAGTGGTCAACTTGCGTAGCATCGCACTGGGAGTGGCAGCTGCCAAGCCCATTTGCCTATCGGGACCCGTGGGCTGTGGCAAAACCACTCTCATTGAGTATTTGGCCCGTAAAACCGGACGCATTTGTCCCAAGCCAAAGGAGATTGAGATCAGGGAGAAGGCTTTACAGAAAGCAGAGGAAGAGGACCAGCTGCTGGTACCGAAGAAAAAGAACGCCAAGAAAACGGGAAGCAAACGCAAATTGGAGGATATGCCCTTGGAAGAGCTACTCGATCTGGGAGAAACGACGCAGAGGAATGGCTTTCTACGCATTCAACTGGGGGATCAGACCGACAGCAAGATGCTGCTGGGTCAATATAGGTGCACCGATGTGCCGGGAGAGTTTGTCTGGCTGCCTGGAGTTTTGACGCAGGTGAATACTTCTGCAAGGTACAGCTTGATAGACTTTAATTAACATATTAACATTTTCAGGCCGTCATGCATGGTTACTGGTTGCTCCTAGAGGACTTAGATGCCGCCGCCCAGGATACGTACACTATACTGAGCAGTCTTTTAGAGCGTCAGAGTCTCAGTGTTCCTGGCTTCCGTGATTCTGTGAAAATAGAGCCGGGATTTCAGCTGTTTGTCACAGTGAGGTGAGTTGACTCTCTTAATCCACATTAATCTACCCTCCCCCTTAAATCCAAATCCAAATCCTTTCTCAATAAACTTCTCTCTATTTTTAGAACCAACAAATCGGCCAGCAACTCTAGCGCAAAATCCCTGTACTCTCTGCTGGATAAGTATCTGTACACCATCAACATCCTCCCCCTTTCACGCAACGAACTCTGCAAGGTCGTGAGTACCAACTATCCCAAACTGTCCACGGTGGCCAATCGCATTGTGGACGTATTTCTTACCTTCTCCAGCGGCGACCACACGTCCGCAGATAATTTGAGAAAGCAGGAATCGGGCGACAAGGCTGATAATACGGAGAAATATGTGGCCTTGCCCTTTGAGCAGGTCTCTCTAGGTTCGTCCAGTCCCAACTCTGGTAGATTGGTGTCCACCCGTGACCTGGTGAAGCTGTGCCATCGTTCTGATTCCCAGTTTTCGGTCACGAGCTCCGAGTGCGCCTACTTTGTCTTCCAAAACGCAGTGGATGTGTTCTGTTCCTATTTGCCGCAGAGTAAGGAGAAGATCACCCTGATCACTAGTATCGGAGCCAAGCTGGGCATCATCCGTTCCCGTTGCGAGCATTTTGCAAATGAATACAAGCCGGATGTGGAGTTTGGGCTGGAGCATATCAGGATAGGAAGGGCCAACCTGCTGGCCAAGTCAGAGCTGGCCGAGAACGAGGAAGCCTCTGAACAGGACTTGAAGCGACAGAAGCTCACAGAGCAGACCAGGCGAGCCATTGGCAAGGTGGCAGGGCACAAGAAGACGACCTTCTCGTTCACCCGTCTCGCCAGTTGCATTCTAGAGCGGATTGCTGTGTGCGTGAGCCACTCGGAGCCGGTACTGCTCGTGGGTGAAACTGGAGTGGGCAAGACCTCGTCGGTGCAATACCTTGCCGAGCGTACGGAGCACAAGCTGGTAGTGGTTAACATGAACAACCAGTCGGATGTGTCGGATTTGGTGGGTGGCTTTAAGCCCGTGGAGCTTAATTACGTTTTAGAACCGCTGCGCAACGAGTTCGAGCATCTCCTGTGCGAGACCTTCAATCCGGAGAAGAACACTCAGTTCCTGCGCATCTTCGCCACGCACTACAACAGCGGTCGCCATACTGTCATCATCCGGACCATGATTAATATCTGCCTGCAGGTGGCCAAGAATCCCGAGTTGAAGCGCCACCAGTTGCTGCCCCGCTGGGGGACCCTCAGCGAGAAACTGCAAAAGCTGCAGATGCAGCTGGACAAGAGCATTAACATCTCGTTTGCCTTCATACCCGGTTCCCTGGTGAACTGCATCAGCAATGGCGATTGGGTTTTGCTGGACGAGATCAACTTGGCCTCGGCGGAGACCCTGGAATGCCTGTCCACCATCCTCGAACCGGAGGGCTCTGTGGTGCTGCTAGAGCGGGGTGATTTCACGCCCGTAAAGCGGCATCCGGACTTTCGAATCTTTGCCTGCATGAATCCCAACACGGATATAGGCAAGAAGGACCTGCCCGTGGGCATACGCAACCGTTTCACGGAGTTCTTTGTGGATGAACTCACCACGGATGCAGATTTAAGTCTGCTGGTGAGTGATTACCTGGTCAATACTGGGATACAGCGAAAGTCTGTCCACAGCATAGTCCAGTTGTACAAATCCCTACGCCGGCTGTCGGAGCTGCAGCTGAACGATGGCCTCGGGAATCGTCCTGTTTACTCGCTGCGCACCCTGTGCCGCAGCTTACGAATCTGTGCGCGGAATCTTTGCGGCTCCATCGAGCGGAATCTGTACGAGAGCTTCTGCCTGAGTTTCCTCACCCAACTGGACCCGGAATCCCACCACGTGGTGCTGCTTCTCATCCAGAATGCCCTGCTATCCAACGCCAAGGCTGTGTTGAGCAAACAATTGCCGCAGTTGGGTGAGAATTATCTGGACTTTGAGGGCTACTGGATTCAGCCGGGTAACCTGGAGCTGCAGCCCTGCTCGCACTACATTCTCACGGAGAGTGTGAAGAAGAACCTGAAGGATCTGTCCCGCATCATTTCGATTGGAAAGCTGCCTATCCTTCTGCAGGGACCCACGAGTGCGGGTAAGACCAGCTTGATTGATTATGTGGCCAGGAGGAGTGGCAATCGATGCCTGAGGATCAACAATCATGAGCACACGGATCTCCAGGAGTATATTGGCACCTATGCAGCGGATTTGGATGGCAAGTTGACCTTTAGGGAGGGGGTTCTGGTGCAGGCAATGCGTCATGGCTTCTGGATTATCCTGGACGAGCTCAATCTCGCCTCTACGGATATTTTGGAGGCCCTCAATCGCGTGCTGGATGACAACAGGGAGCTGTACATTGCAGAGACCCAGACTTTGGTCAAGGCACATCCCAACTTTATGCTGTTTGCCACGCAGAATCCCCCGGGTCTCTATGGCGGCCGAAAGACCTTGTCGCGTGCATTTAAGAATCGTTTCATTGAGCTCCATTTTGCGGACATACCGCGTGTAGAGCTGGAGACCATTCTGGAGAAGCGCTGCCTGATTCCGCCCTCTTATGCCCGCAAGATGGTCCAGTGCATGACCCAGTTGCAGCAGCATCGCCAGAACACCGCCAAGCAGGTGTTTACCCTGCGCGATCTCTTCCGCTGGGGCAATCGCTATACTCATGCGGACAAGTCCCTGCACGAGGACACCAAGTACGACTGGAATCAGCATCTCGTGGAGGAGGGTTATCTGGTGTTGTCCTCCAAGGTGCGTTCACAGGAAGAGCATGAGTTGATTGAGAGGACACTGCATGCCAACTTCCGCAAGAAGCTGGATCTACAGCAGCTTTTTGACATCCAAACGGAAAGAGAGAACTCCTCCATGGTGAGTCGAAAGATTCTGGATGCCATTAGGAACTTTAAGCTGCGCGGCGACATTGTCTGGACTCGGAACATGACCCGCATGGCTGTACTCACGGCCAAGGCCTTGGAATTCGATGAACCTGTGCTCCTGGTGGGTCCAACGGGCTGTGGCAAGACCACTGTTTGCCAGCTCCTGGCCAGCATAGCGGATGTCCAGCTGCGCATTCTCAATTGTCACATGCACACCGAGGGGGCAGACTTCTTGGGCGGATTGCGTCCTTGCCGAGGAAAGGAATCCAACCAGTTGTTTGAATGGGCTGATGGTCCTCTAATTTATTCCATGCAAGAGGGCTCTTACTTTATGGCCGATGAGATATCCCTGGCTGAGGATTCGGTTTTGGAGCGGCTCAATTGCATCCTGGAGCCAGAGCGCACGGTGCTTCTGGCGGAAAAGGGCGGCGTGGCCGAGGTGGATGTAAATCCAGACTTTGTGGTTCAGGCTAAGCCTGGCTTTCAGTTTCTTGCCACCATGAATCCAGGTGGAGATTTTGGCAAAAAGGAACTCTCTCCAGCTTTGAGGAATCGCTTCACCGAGGTCTGGTGCCTGCCCTCCGACAACAAGGAGGATCTCATAGAGATTGCCTACAACTGCATGAGCCGGCAGGCGGATCAGGACCAGAATAATACCCACAAAGTGGCCGAGTACCTGGTGGAGATAGTGCTGCATATCCGCGACTCCAATGAGAAATTCAAGTTCTCCGTGCGCGACATCCTGGCCTGGGCCAATTACATGGTCAGCAATGGTAAGCTCAGCTTTGCCGAACAGGCCATTTTTGGTCTGGAAACTATTTTCCTGGATGCTCTGGAAATGCTGCCCCACGAATCGCAGGAGCAGGTGGAGCAGCTCAAGGCCAGGATCACCAAGGAGGCTGTCAAGCAGGCGGGTTTGATCTTAAATGAAAAGTTTTTCTTGGAGGAAGTTAAGCAGAAGAGAGGCTTGGAAGTCCAGTTAGATGAGTCGCGTTTTGGTATTCGTCCGTTTTTCATAGAAGTAAATCCGGAACGCTTGTCGCCGGCCAAGGCAGACTTCCTATTCGATGCCCCCACCACCAAGCAGAATCTGTTCCGTTTACTATCTGCTCTGTCGCTCCACAAGCCTGTGCTCCTGGAGGGACCACCTGGTGTGGGAAAAACCTCCATTGTGGAGAGCATTGCGGCAGCCATTGGCTATCAAATTGTGCGCATCAACCTTTGCGAGCACACAGACCTGGCTGATCTGTTCGGCACCGATCTCCCAGCTGACGATAACCTTCTTGAGACCGAGGTGGCTTCATCGGGTCTTCGTCAAATGGGCAGCTTTGTGTGGCGTGATGGTCCCTTGTTGGCTGCTCTAAAATCAAAGAACACCTGGATTCTGCTGGATGAACTGAATCTGGCACCACAGTCCGTTCTAGAAGGTCTCAATGCTGTGCTGGATCATCGCGGAGAGGTTTACATCCCAGAATTAAACAAAAGCTTCCACTTGGCTGGCTCCACGCGCATCTTTGCCTGCCAGAATCCCCTCAAGCAGGGCGGCGGTCGCAAGGGTTTGCCGCAATCCTTCCTCAATCGTTTCACCAAAGTGTATCTCCGCAAGCTGACCACTGAGGATCTGCTCCATGTGGTGAATTCCAAATACGGAAAATACTTTGAGCAGTTGAATGGACATTTCCTAGAGCTTCTGGACAAGGACACCGAAGGAAATCTCTTTGATATCTACGAGGAAAAAGGAATGAAGTCTCCAACAAACAGCTTCGATTTAGCAGCTCGCTTGGTTTTGTTCTCGGAGCAACTCGATCGGGGAGTGGCCTCCATGGAATTTGGATACAAGGGTGGACCCTACGAGTTTAATTTACGTGACATTCTTCGCTGGTGCGATTTGCTACACAACCCACAAACAGGTTATATTATGGCTACCAAGTCTTCTGTTTTCCGAAACGCTTTCCATGACTTTCTGCTGACCCTCTACGAAAGGATGCAGTTGGTCTACTACCAAAGGATGCGCTGCGACCAGGACAAGTTGTACATACGCAATGTCTTCTCGGCTGTGTTTCAATGCGATGCGGAAAAGCTAAATGCCATTTCCGAGGATGTTTCTCTCTATTGGACAGCGGATAAGGTGTATCTCAACGATGTGGTCTTGCAGCGAGAGCAGGGGGATGTTCTGGAGATGGCCACGCAACAGGAGCAGGCACCTCCTATGCTCCTGGACAGCCAGAGGCAGCTGCTCAAGCAGATCGTAGAGACTGTGCACATGGAGAAGCCTTTGCTGCTGTGCGGATCCACAGACAGTGGCAAGACCAAGCTGATTGATGCTCTCTGTGTCTTGTCCAATCGCGTGTGCAACACAGACATCATTGATGACTCGGTGACGGGTAGTTTCCAGCAGGTGAGAGGAGTCTTAGGGTCTTTCCAACTATAAACTCTTTTAATGTTCAAGTGTTCCCCTTTTAGATTGATTTGAATCGTCACCTGGAGGTGATTTACAAGAAGGTGGAGATCCTGGTCTTTGCCAGCGTTCAACGCGCTTTTGTTCAGCAAAACCATTCGGAATTTACAGAGCAGTTGTGGAGCTTATGGAGCAAATACAATGCCCTGGCCAAGGTGACTGCAGGTGAGTGAGAGTCATCTTAATTACTACATCCTTATCTACATGGCATTATCCTTTTTTAGAGTCCCGGCAGCACAGCGTATTGGATGAACTGAAGCTGTTCAGCGAACGTTTGATCTCACTTGGCAGGATCATGGAGAAGTTGGAAGCCACGCCAGCTGCCTGCCAAGTGGAGGCCTTCCAGCAGCTCAACGACATCAAATCGCAGCTGCTCCTACTCCAGGCCTACATCAAGTCGGCCGATTCGCTCAACACAGGCGGTTCCTTTGAGTGGGTGGACTCCCGCATTGTTACCTCGCTGAAATGCGGTCAATTTATATTACTCGAGCATGTGAATCTCTGTTCATCGGCTGTCCTGGATCGCCTGAATCCTGTATTTGAGCCCAATGGCAGCCTTTTAATTGCCGAAAAGGGAATTAGCGCCCAGGACAGTGCTGAGGTGGTGTCCAAGTCCCCTGGATTCCGAGCCTTCCTCACTGTGGATCCCAAGAATGGAGAATTATCGCGAGCCATGCGTAATCGTTGCATCGAGTTATCCTTGTCCAGGGACAGCTACTCAGCGGATGATATGCGAGCCTTTGTCCATGAGCAGGGCGTGCACCAAACAGAGGCCATAGACTGTATCCTGGGCATCCACACAGGCATCTCTCAGCTAACAGAGTTCAATAGCTACACCATTTCGCACCTGACCCAGTTTGCCTTTTTGAGCGCCGCCTACAAGCGGATTGGTTACCAGCTGAAGCGTGCCATCTATGTGGCCGCCATGGAGGTGTATGTGTACTCCGCCAGCACGGATTTGATGGGCTTTGGCTTGTCCTATTATCAGAATAAGCTAAGAGAAGTAGTGCTGGCCCAGACCGAGTTGTTTGAGGAGGATACCACGACGTCCCAAGAGGATCTCCTAGGCCAGGTCATTCTCAGCACAGGAAACCTTAATTCCTTGGCGTTAATCAAACTGCAAGCAGCGGTTTTAAAAGTTCTACTGGATTCCACTGGAAATATGCCCGAAAAACAGTTGGCAGCTCTCTTTCAGGATATGAAGGACCTAAAACTAGTTGAAATCAAACAAGGGGAATTGATTCGCCATTTCCTGTACATACTCTACGAGTCATGTGCCTTTGGGGACCTAGAGTTGAGACATCTTTACCTGCAACCTTGGCTTAAAGAACAGCCAGCTCTTCAAGAATTATCCCAGAGTTTGTACACCTGCCTGAAGAAAAGGAGTAGCCAAACTCTGGTTAATTTGCCCTGGAATCGCCGCCTGTTTACGAGACTCCGTGATTACGCCGGAGATACTGAAAGCAGCTTAAACCTGAGTGCTCTCCTACTCGCCCGGCTCTTGGTGTCTGAAATTCCTTCAAGCACCGCCACAGTAGTAAAAAACATGAATGCGTTGGAGTATTCGCAGGCTCTGCAAAAACGCAACGTGACCGAGAAGTTTGCCAATGACTTCCTATCTAATCTGGCCAGCTTCCTTCAAGAACTGTATAGCTTTTTGTTGGATAACTTGGAGACAGCTGAGTTGAAACTGCCGCAGTATGCGGAGTTGGTAACCCGCTTCCATTGGTTCAATCGTTTGCTGGTCACGGCCCAGCAGAAACTGCTGTACAACAACATGGTGCATGTGCCTTTGAAGCACAAGCTGGTGCTCCATTACCAATGGCTGGAGAAGCACTTACTGTCGCCTCTACTCGAGTTGACTCCCTCCGAGGGGAAGCTCACTCTGCAAAGGAGTATGAGGAAGATAAAGGAGTACATTGAGGAGACCAAGCGACCCCTGAACGTGACGTGCAAGATTTACGCCAAGCAATTCACCCAGTTCCAGCCCTACTACCAGGATCAACAGGTGAGCTAAATAACAAACTTGTTAACTAACTTGTCGGAGTTTTTTATAAATCCTTTCTCACCAGATACAACTCCACAATGACTTGGAGCAATTGGTGTCCTTGCTCAGTGTGGTGCCCATCTATGCCAGCTTGGAGCTGAACGCTTGGCTCAAGAAATGGACGCTGCTGCAGTCGGAGGAGGCGAACAAATGGCGGTTGTTCCTGCGCAGCCACTCTCATGGCTTCCAGCTGAAACCCTTTGAATTAAGTGGCGCCCTGGGAAATGAAACCTTGCAATCCTGCCTGCAGAGACTACAAACCAAGCTAAAGCAAGTCCAGGAAGCCGGGACCGAAAACGGTTTAGATATAGAGTTGGATCTCAATGGTATAAAGGAACTTTTGGATGCTGAGAGGGAAGAGGATCAGTACATACACCCGGTAAGTGTGGCTACCAATTCGCCAACACTTTTACTGGCTGCCCTTAGGGAGCTCTTCATGGAGCGTCTGTTATTGGGAACTCTACGGGAGAATTTCGACGAGCAGGTGAATCCATTCTATACCGAGCAGTTGCTCACCCTGAACAGCAATCTATGGAACTGCCTCAGAACCCTTGAAAGTGCCTCACACGCCGAGATTACCAGTGCTTGGCTTGAACTAAAAAACGAACTAGCTCATCTACAAAACCAAGAGGAGTTTTCAGCCTTGCTGCAGCAAGTCAGCAGCAGCTACAAGGGATTGCGCACTTATCAAAGGCAGTATCGCAACTCTATTCACTGCTATCAGCTGGAGAATCTCTCAACGCGTCTGGACTGCGTGCAAGGACCTTCGGGCGAAGATGCCACTGATATTTCCAGTTGCTACAGCTATCAGGGTCCGCCCTTGTCGGGTCTGTTTCTCTCCCTGATTTGTCAACCGAATGGACAGCTGCGATCGGTGCCACTCAGCGAGCTGCAGGAATGGCGCTCATCTTTACAGCAAACTCGTCACTTGCTCTGGGAGAATTCCCAGCTACTGAGCCCCAGATATAGTGCCAGGGTTAACTGCCTGTCAGAGGCCCAGGAAAATGCCAGGCAACTGCTGCAGGAGGTGGAGTATGTGGGTGACTTGAGTCGAAGGGAACAAAAGCCCAACGAAGGCTTTGAGAGCTGCACCAGGGAACTAACCAAGGTCCTGCAAGACTTGAAGGAGGATCAACTCAATACAGACTCCATGGTAAGCGCTTTTAATATTGCTTTATCCAATGCCCTGGTGGGAGCCCTCGAACTGTGCCTGCTCACCAATGCCCCGCTGATCGATCCTGTGGAGAAAAACCGCCTCAAGAACCAATATATTGCTGAGGATATCGATTGTCTGGGCACTCTGACCACTGCCTATGACTTCATGAAGATTGTTATGAAGTACAGGCACTTTGGAGCCGAGATATACGACCAATTGGAGGTCAGGCTGAAGGCGTCGCTTCAGCGGCAGCAGCAGCTCTCCCAGAAGTTGGCCCTGCGTCCGGAGCAGTGTCTATATGCCGCCCTAGTGCAGGATCTCACCCACTTCCTCCACTCGAATGGGGATTGTGAAGCACTCTACAAGCTCTTCCTGCTTATACGCTCCGAGTGGGGCAACTTCCAAGGTTCCCAACCGGCGACTAAAGCGCAGTTGAAAAGCAGCACTGAGGCAATGGGAAAACTAGAGTTATGGCTGGCCAATGCCCAGAGATTCGTGCATCACACCCTGTCCAAGTATTCAGCTTACTACCAGGACTTTGTGGAGCCCATCAAGTGTGCAGTAAACCAGCTGCGTTACGGCTTCGAGTCCCTCAAGGTGATCTTTACGAGAGTTCAGCGGGCGGGAAGCATTAAACAGGCAGAGCAATTGCAGGAAACCATAGCCGAAATTGTCGAGTTCCCTTCCCAGCAGCCACTGGTCATCAGGAACAGCAGGCTATACTCTTTACTCTCAGAACTGCCCCACAGCGAGTACGAGTACTTCCGCCTTTTGAAAGCCAAGCTGAGCGAACTGAGCAACTACATCTCCCTGGGCAGCGTGATAGATGAAACCACCTTTGCGGCCTACGACGATGCCCTGAGCATTTGCAACCAGACCTGGCAGCAGGAGGAGCAGCGTCGCTGCCAGCTCAAGGCGGAGGCAGAGAGTCTCTATGTGACCAGAACCAAGGGGGGAGTGGAGAGCGAGGAGCTGCAGGAGTTGCATGAGATTGAGCAGAATTTCCCCACCAATCTGGACGAAGACTTTGCCGAGTTCGTATCTCAGCCCACCCTAGAGCAGGTCCTCAAGCTGGACAAGACGGCGAGTGCCAAGGCCAAGCAGGCCCAGATTGTGCTTGAAGAGGATTATGCCTTCCTGGCCCGCAACTTTATTGCCGTGATGGGCCAGCACACGCCGGTATATTACAAGGAGCCGCCCAAATCCTCAAGGGAATCGGAGCTACACTTGCTTTCTCCCTACCGGGCACGCTTCCAGGTGTTTGCCCATCTGCATGGCCACTACAAGGTTGCCCTGGGCACGAGTCTGGATGAGAGGGCCTGCAATGGCCTGGCCTTTGGACTGGCCCTGCAGCAAAGGCAACTGAAGGATATCGAGTTGGAGGAGGGAGTGGCTAGTGCTCCCTACGATTTCTACAAAGACTCCAATATAAGTGAAATCCAGAGCTGCCTGGGCGTAATGGAGCGTATTGAGAAGCGGGTGATGGAGCAGCTGGAGCTGTATCCGGAGCATGCCGGCTTGGCGGACATCAAACTGGTGATTGGTCGCATCCGCCGCCTGCCAGCTCACGCCTCCGTGGTGCGCTTCAACACGGGCTTCCAGCTGCTGAGACAGAAGCTGGCTTTGTGGAACGAAGTGGCCCACAGGAACAACAATTTGGTTACAGAGGAGACCAAGGTGGCCGAGTTTGTACAGCGCTGGACACGACTGGAGCTCCAGCACTGGCGCAATTGTCTAGGACAGACGGCGGCTCAGGTGGAGCTGCAGGCCTATCGCTATTGGTTCTTCATTTACAACCTGTTGCAGCAGTTCCTGCACCAACAGCAACTGGATCAGTCCTACACAGACATCAAGTTTGCCGAACAACGCTTTGCCCAGGAGCAGCTGCTGGATGCCCAGGACCTGGGACAGGCTCAAAGCTTGGAGCTGCCACAGGTTGTGCGCATCCTGCGTCAGTTTGTGGAGGCCTCTTGCTATGGAGATTTCCATATACGCCTTCAGCTGCTCCACGGCTTCGAGATGTATCTGCACAATGTGGAGCGGGCGGGCAAGATTGAAGGATTGCCGCCCCTAATCGCCGCCTTGCACAATCTTCAGCTGTACTTCTCCCAGTTTGCAGGAGAGGTTTCGGACGCTGTGAAGTCCAAGCGATCGCCCATTGAAAAGAAGCTCAAGGAGTTTGTCAAGATCCAGAGCTACAGCAAGGATTTGAGCTACTTTAGCATGCGCAACAGCGTGGCCAGCGTCCATCGCAACCTGAATAAGTTCCTCAAAGAGTACCGGCTGGCTTTGCAGGAGAAGATTAGCGAGGTCTTTCAGCCCAAGGACTCCACAGCCAAGGACTATACCTTTGGCAGTGACAAGGGCAAGGGCTTGAGAAACTACAACAAGATGAAGTATTTGAATACGGAACGGCAGCAGTTTGTGGCCAGCGAGAAGCTGCTGGAGAAGTACTCCATTCCCTTGGAGTTTGTGTCGGAGAACTCCCTACTCCAAAGGCTGGACAAGCACTTCCGGACAGCTCGTCATGTGGTGAAGGAGACCCTGGGACAGGTGCCCTACTGCGAGTTAATCACCGACTTGGATGATTTGCTAGCCAGCCAGCTGGAGCGTTGCGAGCACTTGCGCTCTTTGAACGTGGATCGGTCGAAGGAGCGTCCCCAGCAGAAGCAGGAGGCCAAACAGATCCTGCAGCAGAAGCGCAAGGCTCTCACGGATCTCTTTAAGATGCTGCATCGCCTGGGCGCTAGCTACAAGACCGGTCTCATGGAGCTCTCCCTGCGCAGCGAGTTTGAGGATTTCCAGCTGAAGCCCTTCTCCATACGGGCCATGTTGCCAAGGCTGCATCCCAGTGCCCAGGAGTTGAACGAGCACCTGGATCTGTACTACATGAAGAGCGTTTTTAAGCTGAAGCTGCTCCAGAATATTATGCTGACTCCTTTGTCGGAGCTGGGACCTCCCAATATCGAACGTATTAAGGGCTTTGCAGTGGATCTGTTCCTCCTGGTGCAGCAGCAGCGAGAGCAGCTATCTGGATCCACCAAGGAGCTGCATGACCTACGAAACTCGCTGGAAAACCTGCGAAAGCTGGCTGAGATTTTGGCGCAGGCGGAAAGTGATCCTGCATCTCTGAGTTTTGCCCGAAATGCCGATGCCGCAGCTCTGCTCAAGCGTAATCTCTGCCAGATTCATTACGTGGTGAAGCAATGGCAACTGTTGCTTAGCTGTGCTCCCAGTTCTATCAAGGAAAACAGTGGCAACAGCGTACTGGTGAGGAGTGTTCCCTTGGCGCAACAGGAACTCCAGGATCTAAGCAGACAGATCCTGAGTAGCAGTCAAAGATTGCTAAACGAACTCAATGCCGGCAGTCTGGAGTTCCTCTCCCGGGAAAAATTGGATTATTACACTAAAAACTACGAGCAGATTTTGCAAATCATTGAGAAGACTTTGGAAACTCTTCGAGCAGGCCAGGAGAACGAACATCTGCCGGTGGCACAGCCTCTACTGGAACTTCTGGCCAACCTGCGAGCTGAGAAGCTTGTGGAGATCCTCCCGGAGAGCATAGATCTGGCCAATGCCGACACAGAGCTGGCCAACATAGCTCACAGTGTTTTAATCTCCCTTCAAAAGATTTACAAGCAGCATGTGGCCAAGCCAGAGGATCAACAGAATGGAGACCCCAAGGATCAAGAGTCCCAAGAGGTCTTGCGAGAGCAGCACCTGAAGAAGTGTCTCACTGGTGAACTCACCTCCGACTGGCAACAGCTCAGCCTGCCTCGTGTGCTCGGCAAGCTCTCCAATGTCTTGCTCGTGCTCAGGCACTCGGATTCCCAAAGCCAGGACAAGTTGTTGTGCGTGCGTCGGGCCATCGCCCTGCTGCCCATTCTGGAACAGTATCAGCTGCTGGCCGACTACCTACTCCTCCAGCAGCTGGCCACCCACAAGGTCTCCGCCAAGATGCTGTCCATTGTGCTCACCGTGTTCGTGGAGATCGGCAGCAAGGGCTTCTGTGTGCCGCCCGATCTCATGCAGGATGAGGAGGGTCAATCCAAACAGGATTCGAAGAACGGCGAGGGCTTTGGCTTGGAGGATGGCACCGGGGAGAATGATGCGTCGGACAAAATCGAATCCGAGGATCAGCTGGACGATGCCAAGCGGCCAGAGGATCGCAAGGATGAGGGTGACAAACAGGAGCCCGACTGCAAGGAGGAGAAGGGCATCGAGATGAGCGACGACTTTGATGCCAAGATGCAGGATGTGGAGAAGCCGGAGGAGGATGACAGCGGTGAGTCAGAGGACGAGGAGGATCTCAATAAGGAGATGGGCGAGACGGAGGAGGGTGCTGAGAAGCTGGACGATCAGATCTGGGGCGATGACGAGGAGAAGCCCGAGGAGGAGGAGGAGCAGCCTGAGATGAACGAGGAGGATCAGGGCAAGGGCAGCAAGGATGAGAAGGATGCGCATAACGATCTGGACACCAAGAACGATGCGGCCAAGGAGGACGGCAAGGACGAGCACGAGAAGGACGGCTTGGATGCCACCAACGAGCCAAGCGGCGAGGACAAGCGCAAGGAGCAGGCCAAGGACATTGACGACATGAAGGAACCCGAAATGGATGAGGAGCAAACGAATGCCATGCACAACGAGCTGGAGGAGCCGCCCGAGCCCGAGGAAATGGACCTGGGTGACATGAACAACGTGGACGAGGGTCACGACGATCCCGAGGAGCAGCAGACCACCGACGAGAATCCCTTCGACATTGATGCCATGAAGGAGAATATGCAGCCGGCTGAGGAACCCGAGGCAGATGCCGATGAGGAACCTGCCGCCGAGGAGGAGGCCAACGATGCCCAGAGCGATGGCAGTGACTCCGAAGAGGATGAGGCGGGCACCGAAACCAAGCCAGCTCAAGAAGGTCCAGACGAGGGCGACGAAGCCACGCCCGAAGACGAAAAGGAAGAGCCTGAGACGCAGACACGCGGCGAACTCGAGGAGGAAGACGAACCCAAGCCAGAGGATGCCTCAGAGGATTCCAAAGAAGAGGAAAAGCGCGAGGAAAAGCCAGAGCAGCATACCCAGTCCAAGGACAAGGCCAGCAAGGAGGAAAACGTGCAATCCATGCCAGAGACCGAGCAGAGCAGTTCCGCGGATCAGGTGCAGCCACAGGACCAGGATATCAAGCAAGACCAAAAGATGGACGAACAGGAAACGGGCGAGGAGAAGGATGGCGTCGGCCAGGCAGAGAACGATGTAAGTTTTTGAAGAATTTTTAAAATTAAAATTAAATACATAATTCACCCTAAATTAACTTTATTTACAGACCAACGATGGCGGTCATCAGGGCGTGGCTGAAACCCAGGAAACTGTGTCCCAGGAGGAGCGTAAGAACGAGCGGCAAACGCAGGAGAAGCGCAAGCAGGGACAAACCAATGAAGAGCGTTCCTTGGGTAAGCCAGAGCTTTATTTCTGTTTTATTTCTTTTAAAACTTTCTTTAATTAAAACCCTGTGTTTAATCCTTTACCAAAGGTGAAGCGGAAAAGAACAAATTAAAGCAGCTCAAGACAATTGACCAGCTGAAGGAGTCCAAGGACGACGCTGATCAGCCGCAGCAGCCAGAACCCATGGATCAGCCGGAGGCTGAGGAGTATCAGCATGTCAAGGAGCCCAAGAACAGTGACAAAACCACCCTGGACAATGCCACCGAAGAGCAGTCAAAGAAAATCCAGCACCAGGAGGAGGAGCCACTCAACGAAGAAGAAGCCGAGGCGGAGAATAATGAAGAATTAATGGAAACAGAAGAGCCTGCCGTCCAACCAGAGGAAGATGCTCAGCTAGAGCAGCTGGGAGCGGAAAAGACAGAGCAAAAGTCGGATAAACCCTCAAAGACGGAGCAGTCAAAGGAACGCCTGGAAACGCCGGAGGGCATGGAGATCGAGGGTGAAGTGGTGCCCACCATGACAGTTCCTCGCAGTGCAGAAACCACGGCGCACAGCAAGTGAGTTAAAGCTTCATTGTTAAAAACTTTTCATACTAAGAATTATATCTTCCAGCACCGAACTCCTAATGGACAAGAGCTCACACGCGGAGGAGCTTAGCTCAGCGGAGCAGATGGAGCTCAGGCAGCAGTATCACCAGCAGTTGACCACATTCCGGGGGGTAAGAGAAGCCAAAGGAAAAAAGCTAAGACTAGATTATTAATGGTGTTTTTTTTCAGGTCCAGCCCCAGCACGAGGACTACGAGAGTTGGCAGAGCATCTCCAACCGGATGACCCAGAATGCACGCGAGCTCTGCGAGCAGCTGCGCCTCATCCTGGAGCCCACCAAGTGTACACGACTGAAGGGCGACTACCGCACCGGACGACGCATCAACATGAAGAAGATCATTCCCTACATTGCCTCACAGTTTCGCAAGGACAAGATCTGGCTAAGGCGCACGAAGCCCGCGCAGCGCGACTACAAAATCACCATCGCCATCGATGACTCCAAGTCCATGCATCACAACAACTCCAAAACGCTCACCTTGGAGGCCATCTCGCTGGTATCCCAGGCACTCACTCTGCTGGAGAGCGGACGTCTAAGCATCGTGTCCTTTGGCGAGGCGGCACAGATTATACTCAACCATACGGAGCAGTTCGATGGTCCGCGCCTGGTGAATGCCCTGAACTTTTCCCAGGACAAGACAAAGATTGCCGGACTCCTGGACTTTATACGCACTGCCAATGCAGAGGAGAGCGGCCTGGGCGGCGACAACGGGTTGTTTGAGAACCTGTTGCTGGTACTCAGCGATGGGCGTAACATATTTAGCGAGGGCGCCCAGAAAGTGAAGAATGCCATTAAACTGGCACGCCTGCAGCGCATCTTCCTGGTCTACATCATTATTGACAATCCGGATAACAAGGTAAATGCATTGAAGATTTTATGCCTGTGGTTTTTACTAATCTTTGTCTGCTTTTTACAGAACTCCATCCTGGACATACAGCACGTGGCTGTCAATGCGGATGGATCTGTGAACATCAGCTCCTACCTGGACAGCTTCCCATTCCCCTACTATGTGATCGTGCGAGACCTCAACCAGCTGCCGCTGGTGCTCAGCGAGGCGATGAGGCAGTGGTTCGAGCTGGTCAACAGCGAGTAATGGCATAAGCCATCCCGGAGATATGATAGGAAATATGGTGTTCTTAGTTTTGGACATTGATAGACACGTAATTATAGTAGTTAATTGATAAAGTAAATGAATTCAAAGTGTAATCTTTTTGTTGCTTAACCCAAGGGTTCCTGACCAGCCATTGAAAGGCGTTCTAGGCTTAAGTCAAAATGTTACTTGAAATATATATATATTTTTTTACAACTGAAAATTATTTAATTTTTGTCTTTAAATGAAATTATTCGAAGAATAAATATATCTATGAAAAATAAAATAACCTAAGCCACGAATTGCTAATTTGGGGAGTACAAAACTGCTGTTTTTACCTGGAGAATTTTTAACTCCCCTACTTTATAACATTTTGAGACATTAAAAACGAATATTTAATGGCTGTGCGATCTGATTGGAGAACAGCATATAAATATTGGCATGTTGACTCCTTTTCTATAAACTATTAAAGTTGCAAATGTTTAGGTAGTTCTAGGGAAGAGTAAAGAATCAATACATACTGTTCCCATCAGGCAAGTAAGTATCATTGCATTTAAAAATTGTTAAAATTGTCAAAAATACATAAAACTGTAATAAAAAATTTGTAAATTAATTACTTTTAAACCTTGAAACCTTGACTAATTAACCTGGAAAAAACTAATTCAGAACAGCTCTCCGAATGAAGTTTAATTCATTTTTGTCTTAGTTATAGATAATAGTTGTTATAAATAGTTAAATATAAAAAATTATTAAATAAAATTATGGTAAAATACATAAATTGTAATACCTCTTTGAAATTTGTATATTTTAAAAGCATTTTAGCTTCGTTATATTTGTATACCCCTCTTAATAAATCAATTGCATAATGCAAGGGTATAAAAACTTCGGCGTGACGAAGTTTACTTACTTTCTTTTTCTTTTATAATTTGTGTTATTTCCGGAATACTTAAGGTATTTGTATTAGTATTAGCAATCGGTTCCGAACTTGATAACTGGCTTTCTGATAAGAACGACTTCTAATAAGAGGCAGTGAGCAAGGCAAAGGAACAAACACAGTCGGAAAACTACACTCAATGGCTACGGATCGGGTAAACCATACGTTGGAGGACGCGGCTAATCTTTCAGGTCCACAAGTACAAGAAGTTGTAAGGGTTACTAACTCACTTAAAACATAAGTTTTACCCTGATTTATTCCCCATTAAGCAGGAAGAGGCTAGCGGCTCGAATGGCTTGAATATAAACGAGAATAACGAGTCTTCGAATGGGTCAGTAGTAAAAAAGTTATGATTAAGAAAACATGCACATAAAATGTTATCAGTTTTAGATAGTGGCTATGAGCACGGGAAAGTCCCCTTTAAATATTTAGAAATATTTATCATTAAAATGTTTGTATGCAGATGTTTCTTTAAATTTTAACTTGACACAATCTTTGCTTTGCTTTGTCTTTAAATCTAATGGCTAGAATAGCGAGTCGATTCCTGAAATAAGAAATGAAACAGGTCATTTCGAGCCCGTTAGCATGGTCTTTAAACTGGTAAGTATTTACAAGGTGATACAACCTATAAAGTCTTTCAAGAAATTATTAATATAAACTTCGCTCATAAGGATGCACAAGGAAATATAGAGATCCCCTCAGATGTTTCGTTGCCGAAATGGTTGAAGGTTAAAATTCAGCAACTGGAGCCTCCCCTGGTCTACATATTTAACCATGAGATCATAAAAGATCATGAAGATCGAATCGGAAGCTCAAAGGATGTCGAAAATCTACAAAATACTTTTAATAGACTAAAGTGTCGGGTGGTGGTAGTGCAGAACCCCAAAAAGATTGATGTAACAGAAACAATTACGAAATGTGCGTATTAATAATCTTTTTTTACTGCGCATCCGATCTAAATAGAATTACAAATTTTTCAGTAGAAAACACAAATTTCGATCGCCTGTCCGCATTGGTCGTAATCATTCTGAGCCATGGCCAAGAGAACCAAACTATCGTAGCCTGCGACAATGCAAAGTATCACTTGGACAAGGACGTGTTTGATCCCATCTGCAAAATCAGGAGCCTGCGAGGCAAGCCAAAAATCCTTATAGTCCAGGCCTGTAAGGGCAGACTGAAGGCGGATGCTAAGCCGGAGGAGTATGGCCACTACCTCAAGTGTTACAGCACCTCCGAGGGCTACAAGGCTTATCGTCACCAAGATGATGGAAGTATTTATATACAAATGCTCTGCAAGATCATGGATCAAGATGCGCTCAGAAAGGATTTCAGTGATATTATCGAAGATGTCAACGAAAAGACCAAAGTTGAATCTATAAGGCTAAAGTAAAGGTTTAGAATGATAACTATAAATTTCAAAAACTACTATTTTTCCGTTTTCCAGACACAAGCAAGTACCAAGCACAGATGGGAAACTGGAGCCCTTTTGTTTTGGAGATTACGTGGATTAAGAAACGAACACAGAATGAAATAATTGATTGTAATTGATAGTAAATACCTTGGAATTTAATTAAAGTGGCTAACAGATTTACCAAAGACAAGCACATTAGCATTTGAGCTAATTGAAAGGGTGTTCGAGTAGTCCAAATACCATTGTCCTAGCCTTTGGGAAATGAGTATCCAAAGCTAAATTCGAATCGAGTTCAATTCGGAGCTCAGACCTCGTCAACCACAGGAGGAGTCCTCACTTTAAGATAAAACGAGTAGACGACGATCCAGAAATAAATCTCAACGCCTGTAGTAGAGCGGATTAAGTGGATGGATTCTGGCTTGTTAACTATCGGAAACAACTCACATACATACACGGAGCAGACTGGAACAACAGTCGCGCGGAATTTCTCCTCATTCACCAGCAGGTAGATGATGTAAATGGTCAGGATAAAGGTGTTGGTCAAGCTCGTGATAAGAAAGAAGATCAGCAGGACGGTCGCTTTCTACATTCGATTTGAAATCATGGAACCAGCATCGAGTTATAACAAGTCAATCATTAGAACTTACCATCAAAGCTCCGCCCAACAGGAAGAAGCATCCGATGCAGTGGCAAATGGCCACCGCCCGCTCGATCTGATGTGTAAAGACGGCTGATAGACGGAGTGGGCATTACTACGCAGGCCTTATACCGAATCGGAAACTTACCTTTAATACTGAGTATAGCAATGTTGAAGATGAAGTCTATAATGGAGATAGCTATGCAGGCCTTGCGCAACTCAATGCAATAGCAGCATTTCCGCAGCATTTTAAGATTTCGATATAAAAAAAAACTACAAATAATAAACTGAGTGATAAGGCGTGGCAGAGTCAGGTAACCGAAATTTTTTATATTTACAATCTACATGCGTACAATTTTAAGGAAACGGAAAATTAGAAGAGTTAGAGGATTTAGACTAGATAAAGAGAGCTCCTCCCAGAGCGGCGTAGAAGGAGTAGGCCACCAGCCAGAAGTATAGGGCAACCGCTAAAAGGTAGACGGGATTGAAGGGAAACCGATCTGGGCATCTGCTGCCATCGAGTGTACTCACGTATCAATAGGGCATAGATGATTATCACCCAAAACCAAATCCTGAGTATAACATCGGCCACGATCAGTATAATAAAGGCCAGGATCTGGATCATGGTCATCAAAATGTAGAAGAGCATCCAGCTGCTCCTTAACTGCGTGTAAATAAAGCTTATAATTGTAACATCAAAATGAACTCTGGGAATCTTACGCGAAAACTGCCGATGATCAAGAAGACGCAACTTAGAATGTGAATCATGGTGAAAATGATGTACAGACGTTGGCAAGCATCGGGATGGCCTGTAGATGGAACCAAGGTATTAGTCCAATGCATGGAATTCCACTCATTACACTTACCCGTCTCTCCGAATAGGGTAACAATCACACCGGTGAGAATGTTAAACAAAATGTGCAATATCCCAACTACAATGGTGCCCAAGCGCAGATCCACGCAGCAGCAGCATCGCTGTAGATAAATCATGATGCTCCTCGGTCTTGCTTCGGTTTCAGGGATATGTTTTTCGGGACAAGTGCGTGTGGGGATAGTTCGTATGTGTAGAACTTAGAATTGTTAATGGTTTGACACCAAAAACAAAGCATTTAGGCAACCTGACCTATAAATTCTTAGCCTTATAGATAGATTTTAAGAGTGTGCTATGGGTTTAAATGGAAGCAAAGTTCAGTAAGCCGAAATTTGCAGTTTAATAATAATTCATAACTCAGCCAAAAATGCTTTAATTTCAATTCGGAAAGCATTTCTGTGTTAGTTTTTTCAAGATTAATAAATCTGCTTACTTAATTTTAACTTTTAAGAGATCAACATTTTTGAACATTTTAACGATGTAACCCCTTATAAAATTTTGGAAAAAAATTTTTAAAAAAAATTTAATTTAACATGGCTAGAAAGAATCGTCTGTTGATGCTGATCAATAATATATATGGTTTATAGGGTCGGAAACGTGTCCTTCACTGATTAAAATGATAATACCTTTTGAATAAAATTATAATAACCTGCAAAGATTAATAGTCTTGGGTAGTGTTTTAAAAGCCGAATTATTTAACATTTAAATTAAGTTTTAAGAAGAATTATAGATGGGAATTAACTAAGATTTTCTTCTACCAAAAATATAAAAATATATAAATAATGGCTAGACTTTACACGAGTTCATGAAAATAAAGAAGGACTCCAGACCAGACTCCATGCTGTCTGTCCATAATCTTCCCCAAAGAAACTGTAGGTCATCGGTTCCAATGACCGTCCCCGGCCGAACGTGTCAATCGTGTTATATAATAAATTACAGCGTAAACAACGCAATCGGCAATTAAGGCGAATGCTTTTGGCAAATACTTGTCAGCCAAAAGTGGGCCGGGAAGACCCAGTGGACAGAACGTGACGTCGGCCAGGCCCCTCCCTGCCATCTCTGTGTGTGGGTTGTTTGCCTTTGCAGTTTTCGTTTTCATCACCCGAATCCGAATGGGAATCCGAATCGGAATCGGTATCCGTTGGTATCGAAAATGAAACCGAAATGGGCACAATGCGCTGGCTGGCTGGGTAATTGGTATGCATCGCGTCGCGCAGGCGCGGATTGAAGAGCTCCGCGTAACGCTATGGGGATCCATCAGAAATATTATGCAAAAGCGGCCCAGGGCCCGGGGGGTTATACAAACGTCTGCCGGCGGATCCATATAAAACGGCAGATTGACCTGTAGCAGTAGCTTCATTCGCAGTCCAGACATCGAAGAAACCAGCATGCAGACGCAGTGTGTCCTCCTCCTTTTGGCCGCCAGCCTGGCCATATGCTTGGCCCGGCCAGAGCCACCGAAATCCCGCTATGGACCACCGCCGCCGCCAGCGCCCCAAAAGGAATACGGTCCACCGGCTCCGGCACAGCCCTTGCCTGTTTATGGACCACCAGCTGCCTTCTATGGACCACCAGCCGCTTCGGAGGCTCTGGTGACCAAGAATGTGTACGTTCATGTGCCGCCAGAGGAGCCGGAATACTACCCGGCCTCTGCTCCCATCCAGACTACGGTGCCCAAGAAGCACTACAAGATCATCTTCATCAAGGCACCCAACCCGCCGACTCCAGTGCGCCAGGTGCTGCCACCGCCGGTTCAAGATGAGCACAAGACTCTGGTGTACGTGCTGGTGAAGAAGCCCGAGGAGCAGCAGCCAGTCATCCTGCCGGCACCCGAGCCAACGGAGCCAAGCAAGCCGGAGGTGTACTTCATCAAGTACAAGCAGCAGCAGGCCAAGCCGGCCACCCAGTACGGTCCACCATCCGCCCCCTCGGAGGAGTACGGAGCACCACCTGCCCCACGCACCCTCGAGCAGTTCTAGTTTGTATTGTCGCTTAGGTTCCCACACAGCCCATGAATGTAAATATTATTTATGATCGCTGCCATTAAAGAGAATTTTTTAGAGAATGCGAAATCAAGTTGGGAGCCGGATCTTGAGTTGGGATTGGGTTTTCCAAGGTTGCATCATTACATATTCAAGAGGGAATATGGATGTCGTACAAGGAATATGGTCATAAATTCTTATGATGATTAATACTGCATTCAGTTGTCACAGCAAAAGGTTGTCCTTGAGAAGCTAAAACTAAATTTAGCAATTTGAACCAAATAAATTTATTTTCCTTGAAGATAAAACTTCCTTTCTTGTTCTTTTAATTTTAGTTATATTATTATTTATTAATCATTATTTTTTAAATATGTATAAATTATATTTAATATATTTCTAAACAGTCTTTATATTCCACAGTAGCTTTCAAACTTGTTTAAATATAATAAAGATATGGTATAATAGTCTTCTTTAGATGCATGACCTCACAAGCTCAGCACTTAATATTGCCAAAATAAATCAAAATCACTTGCTGAATACATATTAGTTTTCACTCTCATCACAGCTGCCGATATCTCATCTACATAATATATTTTTCAACAGAGTCCATATAAGATAATGTGGATGATGATATTAAAGTGGTTATAAAAAAGTAAAACAATATTTAGAAATACTATTTCTTAAATTAATTTATTCAAACATTTACTTTAACAAGTCAACTTTAATTTAAAAGAAAACAAAAAACATATTATTTTAAGAAAATCAAGATTATCCTTAACCTTCCTTTAAGCGATCATAGTAGGAGAAGACAACCAGCCAAAAGTACAGACCCACAACTGCAAGAGTACGAATTTACTACAAAAAAAAATAATTTAAAGAATTATATCTCACTCGATTGAATCAAATCAAAGATAAGATAATCGTTGACAACTCCATCCGTGGCCACGAACACACCCTCGGCGACTAAAATAAAGAAACGGAGGCAGGACACCGAGAGATATGGGAACAGAAAGCAGCGCACCCCCTAAGCAAAAAAAAAAGGTTAGCTGGAAAAATCCTTAAAAACCTAGTTGACTCACCAGCAGAGCTCCAAGAAAGAGGAAAATGCAGCTTATAACATAGGCACCGCTCACTATCAAAGAAATTAATCCCAGTACAGTCTCGCCTTGAAAGGTTTAAAGTATATTTTTTAACCCATTAAAGCAAAACCACCTACTTACGATCCACAAAGAACCGATCCAGGCCACGGATGAGCACCTCAATGATGGCTATTAATATGCAGCCACACTTGAGCTCAATGCAGCAACAGAAATTATCCGAATAGATCATTTTAAATTTTCGTTTTAATTATTAAATATTTCAAGACTTGTTTTAGATATTCCCAGCCTGGCCAACTGAAAGCCAAATGAATTATGCTGAGCTGACATTCTGATCACGTTTTATGTTTCACCTGATGTGGCAGGCATAATTAATGAGGCTTGGGCCAATTAAGGTCATTGCCAGGGCATACGCTGACCTATATATCTAAAAAAAAAAAACATAGTTTGTAACAATTATAATTTTTACAATAAAAATCATAAAATAAGAGTTATTTTCTTATTGCGATCCCTGGTTAATAATAACACTTTCACATTATGAGCATTACATATACATTTATTCTTGAATCTAAATAGTTAGGTTAATGTACAAGAACCGAAGCTCTTTGCGTCTTGGCGATAGCGAACTTTGATGGGGATGATGCTTATGTATAGAAGAGTAATAAGCTTAATAATAGTTAAATGCGAGGAGCCTTATTCCTAGCCCAATAAGTGAAAAGATTATAGTCAGCCTCAGCGGACTTTTGTCGTCTATGGAAAGCGTCCGCCGTTGTTGAAATTATTGGGCGATGGACGACGTATGGGTCGCCGACTGCGGGCTCGTGGTGAGAAGACGCGATTGGTGGATGGCGGCTGATCCCTCTGCACATTTCCCGGCGACGTCTCGCGCTGCCAGACGATTCGCTGCGGACGGTTGGGGTTGTTGGAGGGGCCGCCGCGCATCATGGTGCGATTTCCGCGACGTGTTGGCACGGCACTGCGCAGAGTGCGGAAACGTGTGTTCTCCGACGGCGAGGTGGCCTCAGCTTCGCGACCCTCCTCCTTGAAATAAGAAAATAAGTAAATTTAATGTGTATAATTTAATCATGTTAACGCTTTCTTACCTCGACGCCCACCGCCTGCTTCTCGCCCTCAGAGGAGACACCGTCTGCGCCCTCGCTGTCCTCGGTGGGATTGCCCTCGGCCTGATTGGACTGGTTATCGGACACCTCAGACTGGCTGGTGCCCACATTGGGATCTAAATGGGACAAACAATTAGATTTTAATTAATTTAAATAATTAATTAAAATATTAAAGGTGGATCTTACTGTCACTTCCCAGCGGCTGCGAGTCTTCGCCTTGGCCAGAAGCCATTGTTTCCTCGGCGAAGGCTTCATCCGCCTCACTGGCTTCCTCAGCACCTCCGGCTTGATCACTCTCACCCGCCGCCGCCTTGCTGGCAGCATCATTGCCACTGCTTTCTCCGGCCTCGCCTTGCTTCTGCGGTGAACTGCCAGCGGCAGCGCTGTTATCGCTGGGTCCTGCACTCTCGTCCGGAGCACCCTCCATGGCCACCGCGGTGCCATCGACTTCGGCAGAGTCCAAGCGGGCGGGCTGCTCACTGAAGTTGGACACTTGCGGCGAACTGACAATCTCCATAGAGCTGTTAAGATAATTAAAATCAAATTTTCTTTTTTGTTTTTAAAGATTTTTGTAGGTTTTAAACTTACCTCTCCGAGCGCCGAGCTGCTGCCGAGGATGTGGAGGCGGCTGCCTGCTTCCAGTTTGAAGCATCAGCTTGCGGCAGAGTCACTGGATTGGAGGACTCTCCACTTCCACTGCTGATGGCCTGGCTCTGGTTGTTCTCCTGCCCCGAGGCAGATGCCGCCGAGGTGGGCACTGCCGCCACAGCCTGGCTATCGAGCAGCTGGCTCTCTTCCTGAGCCTGCAGCTGCTGCTCGGGAGCCTCCTCAATGTCCACCTCGTTGTTGTCCTGAGCATCGGCAGCTATCTCGTTGTCATCGTCGGCCCCCTCATTGTCATCCATCTCGTTGTCCTGCTCGTAGGAATCCTCATACACTTCCTGCTCGGCCTCGCCGCCATCAATGGGACCATCGTCGGCATCGGCCAGGACATCCTCCTCATCGTCAGAGTCCACCACCTGGATATCATCTTCCTGATCGCGCTGCGATGATGTTGGCATCTGATCCACGTCCATGCCCGAGTCGCCAATGTGTCCCGCGGATAGCTCTCCACTGTGCATTGGGCCGCGCAGCCGCTTCGTCATCTTGGGCATCTTTTCGGCCACGCCCTCCTCATTGGTGGTGGAGGAATCACCCTCAACGTCGCGCGGACGCTTGATACCCACCGAGGAGCAGCCAGCCTGGGTGGTGGTCACATTGCTGCTGGATGGGGTATGTCTGCTGTGGCTACTCACCACCGTCGAGGAGCTGCTGCTGCTGCCCGAGGTGCTGGGCTGCTGGCTTTGATTGCCGGCATCCTGCACACTCGGTGCCGTAGCATTTGGTGCGGATGTGGAGCTGGATGACGAAGAGGATCCCTCGACGCGTGGCGACACCAGAGCCACCACCTGCTGCTGAGCTCCGCCCACGAACAACTGGGCATCGTTCTGCTGTGGATGCTGAATACTTTCTGCCTCCTGGGAACTCTCGGCGGCGGAGGAGGCTCCCATCGGTGGAATGGCAGCCACTGCCACGGCCGCTGAACTAGTAGAGGGCATGTAGTCGGTGTGCGAGGATGTGGGCGAAGAGGAGGCCATCGATTCCAGGGCAGCGCTGCCAGTGGTGTGCACTTGCTGTTGAGGTGGCACCAGAGCGGTCTGAGCCGCCGCCGAGCTGCCTCCGCTGGCTGCCGCGGATGTGGTGGAAGTCGAGGACGACGATGAGGATGAGGAGGAAGTGGATGTACTGGAACCAGCCGAGGGCTGTTGGCTGGTGGGCAGAATGGCTGCCGTGCGGCTGTTCTGTACAGAAATGGGACGGATGCTGGCCAGTGGGGTCTCACCGCCACGCCAAGGAGTCACGGTGGCCGACTGCTGCACCGTGGCCGAGCCCGACATGGGCTTAACATTGGCAGTGCGCGGTGAGCTCTCGGAGATATTTCCCTTCTCCGCCACGGAGCTGGTCGATGGCTTGGTGGATTGCTGCGAGCCCAGCTGACGGGTGAGCTGATTGATTCTCATGTGCAGCGATTCGTTCTCACGGGTGAGTCTCTGGTTGATCTCCTTGTTGGAGGCTATATTCTCCTGCAGCTCCTTCTCCAGACGGGCAATGGTCTCGTCGTAGGAGGACTTGGTGCCCGCAAATGTGGTCTCCTGGTTGGCCAAATCCGTTCGGGCCACGGTAAGATCCACCACCAACTTATCCAGCTTGGCTTTGTATTCCTGGCGCACAGTATTGCTGTCCGTGTCGGATTCGGTGCGCTTCTTCAGCTCCTCGTTCTCTTTGGTTAGCTTTTCGTGCTCCTCCTTCAAGGCTCTGAATTGGTTGTTCACCTCTTCCAATTCGCCGCGAATCTTCTCCTGCTCGGCAACGGACTCCGAGCCACCCGCTTGGGCCTGCAAACCCATGTAAAAGTCCTTGTAGCGCTTGGCCAGCTTGCGCAGCTGCAGCTCCTTGGTGTCCTTGTCTGCAATGGTCTTGTCCTTGGTCTCCAGCTCCTCGTTGGCCTTCATAAGCTCTTCCTCCTTCTGCAGCAGGCGGTTCTTCAGCTCCATTATATCCTGCGTCTGGCGCGTGTTGTTCTGCTTAAGGCTGGTGGACTCATCGGCCTGCTTCTTGCGTGCCTCGTCCAGCAGCTGGAGGTTCTTGTTCAGCGAGGGAATCTCGGTTTCCAGGCGCTGCTTCAGCGAGGCTAGCTCCTCTTGCTGTTTTTTGCTCAGCTCCTTCTCGGTGGTTAGCATCTTGGCCAGGTGCTCCCGCTCGGCCTGCAGCCGCTTGAACTCCTCCGGATTGCGGTTGCTCTTCTCCACCAGGACATTGGCACGCTGACGCCACTTGATGGCTTCGGTGCGCAGCGAGTTGGTCTCCACATTAAGCTCTTCGATCTTCGAGGACAGCTCCTTGTTGCTGCACTGCAGTGGGAACAACTCCTTCTCCAGGCTGCTGATGCGATCGGTGAGCTCGGTGACGCGCTGGACCAAGGCATTGCGTTCCTCGCGCAAAATACGATTGCTGTCTGTGATGGCATTGAGGGTCTCGATCTTGCGCAGCACCTCCTCATGCTTCGTGGCCGACACCACATCGGTCTGGCTCTTGGCACGCTCTTGGTTCAGATAGCCATTCAATTCGTCCATTTTTTTCTGTTGAATAGTGTGCTCCGTGCTCAGGCGTGCGTTTTCCGCCTTGAGAATGTCCAGCTTGGCAGCGAATAGATCCTTTTCCTTGCGCAGGAACTTGATTATCAGCAGCAACTGCTGGTTGTTCCTCACCTCCTCGCCACTGTCAAGGACAGAGGCATTCAGGCTCTGATCAGCATCCATCGCCGACTCATTCAAGGATGTATTTGGCTCCGCGTTACGACTGGCTAAAGCAGTCATTTTGGAGGTCAAGGCTTCAATTTGATTGTGCAGACTGGCGTTCAGGGCATGCAGATCCGACACACGTTGCTCTGACTCTTCCCTCTCGGCCTTGAGCTGTCTCTGGGCCTCGGCATTCGAGCGCAGGAGCTCGTCATGGGCGGCCTGCAGGGATTCGCGACCGGATTTCAGCTGATTTAGCTCATCTTGCACCTTGAAGAAGTCTGCCTTGAAGCGGGTAAGCTCCTGGATATCCGCCGAGTGCAAGACCATCTCGTTGGCATACTTCATCTCCACGGCATTGAGGGACTCGGCCAGAGAGGAGTTTTCAGTGCGCAAAGCGCCAATGGTGTGGCCCGACTCCGTGAGCTTCTCCAAGGCCCTCTTTAGCTCGTCCTGAGCTATCTTCAGCTGATCCGACTGGTTGATGGTCTTGCTCTGCTCTGTGACATTGGCCAGCATCGACTCCGCCTCGAGAACAGTGATGCGGGTCTTTAGCTCCTCCTCGGCGGCCCTCAGCTTTTTGATCTCCGCCTCCTGACTGGCCACCAGCTCGGTATGGATTTCATGCAGGCGCTTGATCTCGCCCTCGGCGGTCTGCGACATCTTGAAGAATTGCTCGCCATGCTCACGGGCCTTGGCCAGCTCCTTGGTAAGCGATTCAATCTCCACCGATGCCTGGTCAAACTTGAGCTCGAATTCCCTGGCACGTTTGTTGGCCAATGCAATGGGATTTTCGTTGAGGGATGGTGTAAGGCTCTCCTGCAGCTTCTTGCTCAATTCATTCACCTGGCTCTCCTTCTTGGCGAGCTCTTCGCGAAGGCTTAGCAGCTCGGCATGCCACTTCTCGGCCAGCTGCTTCTCCTCCTCCTTCAGCTTGATGGCCGTGTCTGTTTGTCGCTTGAAATCGTTAATGGTTTCGCGGAACTTCTCCTCCTTCTCTTGGAAGTGGCGACGCTGGGCAGCCAGCTCTCTAACGCTGTCGTCCAGGCGCTGCTCCAAACGCTGGCGGCCCTCCATCTCGGATCGCTCCAGATTGGCCTTGATAAACTCCAGATTGTTCAAGAGAAGCGACTGGCTCTGGTGCTCACGGTGGTAGGCCTCCTTTTCGATTTGCAGGCGCGACAGAGTGTCCTTCAGAATGCGGGTCTCTTGGCGCAGGCTATGAGCCTCTGAATCAGCAGCAGCGTGCTTGCGATGAGCGGCCATTACCTCATCCTTTAGCATCAGCACCGTCTGCTCATGCTTTATGATGGTCTTCTCGTAGTTCTTGGTGCGCTCCTCCAGAGTGGTCACCTGCTGCTTGTAGGTCATAATGTTTTTGTGCAGCAACTCGATCTGCTCCTTCTGGAATTCAGTGGCATTCATCAGCTTGCAGTTGGCACTGGTCAGCTCCCGCACCTCCTTGCGCATGGAATCGAATTGCTCCTGGGCCAAGGCATCGTTCTTGCGCTTCTCGCTGGTGTAGTAGTCGTAGTTCTCCTTCAGCGCAGCATATTTCTTGGCCTCGTCCTCCAGCCGTTGCTCCAAAGACCGCACAAGCCTCTCCAGCTTGCCTTCCTCTTCCAGTTGGGCTGCGGATTTCGTTGACGTTTCGAACGGTAATGATTCATCGAGATCCAGGCCGGAATTGTCCAGGTCCACGGCCTTCTTGCCCAGCTTTTTCTGGGCTGAAAAGTAAAACTTCTTGTACCGCTCACATTTGGCGAGCAGCGTGGTGATCGTATTGTTCTTCTGGGCCAGCACCTCCTCCAGCCCGGCAAAGCGCTCGTTGACCTTCTTCAGGTTCTCTTCACTCTGCTGCAGCTTGAGCTTGTCATTGTCCTTCTCGTGTTCTTCCAGCACTGCTGTAAGTTCCCTGGTTATGGCCAACAATTTCACATTGTTCTCCTGCAGCTCCTGGATGGAGTCAAAGGTCACCAGCTCTGTCGTGATCAGGTTATCGGTGGTAATTTCCATGCGCTCGTCGCGCTCTGACCTGTGGCGTATGCGAGGCACTCCGGACCGCAAGCAGTTCAGTTCGTCTAGGAGCATGCATACCTGGCGACTAAGATCACTGTGCGTCTGCTTTAGCTTCTTGGCCTCCTTCTGGCAATGAGTCAGGCTAAAGGTGGTCCTCTCCAGCTCATGCTCGAGGGAGAGATTTCTCTCGGCCAATTGGTTGCGCTCCTCGGTGAGCAGAGCATGCGCCTCGATCAACTTTTGGTGGTCGCTTCCCTGTTTTTGCACCAAAGGAGCGCTCTCGCTAACCTCCTCCAGAATCGACTTGATCTGCAACATCAACTGTGCATTCTCGCGGTTACGCACCTCCAGTTCTTCGCTGGTCTTGGCATACATCGAGTACAGTTCGGTCAGGGACAGATCGGAACGCATAAGCCGACTGGCCACGGCAGCACTGGGCGCCAACTGGCAAATGGCGCTCTCCAGAGTGCGATCCTGGGCCTCCTTCAGCAGGTCGTTGGCGCAGGCAATCTCCCTCTTCAAATCCCCAATCTTCTTATTCATTTCGTCTATCTCGACGGCATGCTCCTGCTTAATAGCCACATTCTGCGCCTCCAGCTGGGCGTATTCTTCATGCGCGGAATTTATCATACGCTTCAGCTCCGCAATGCCTCGTATAAGCTCTTCGCGTTCGGTCGCGGCGTTTTTCTCGGAGGCCTTACAGAGTTCGATTAGCTTGTCCTTAGCATCGGATTCCGCCACCAAATTCTGCACATGGATCTCTATGTCCTGGTTGTGCTTATAGACGTTGTTATTTATGTCCTCGATCTTGGCATTCAGCCCCTCGATTAGTTTTACATTATCGTCGTTTTGGTTCTGCAGAAGCTGCAGGGCGTCGCACTTCTCCTTGAGACGAGTCTCCAGCTGCATGGTGGTCAGCGAGTGTTCGCGTCGGATGTTCTGCAGCTCAGCGTTGCTGCGGTTGAGATCGCTGCTGAGGAGCTGGATCTCTTGCTGCTGCATGGTACGTTCGTTCTCGTAGTGGCGCTCCTTGATCTCCAAAGCCATCTCTTTGCTCTGGATCTCGTCCACACGGGCAATTGCCTCGCACTTGGCCATGATGGCGCTGTTTAGCTGCTGCTGGTAGTTGTGCAGGTCCAGTTTCAAACGATCCATCTCAGCCTGCTGGCGCTCGATCACCCGCATCAGCGAGTCACGCTCTTCGATCGCCGTGGTCTTCTCGCTTCGCAGGCTGGTCAGGTTCAGCTCGCAACTGTTTACAGTCTCTTGGAGCTGGGCCCGTTCGGCGACCACTTGGTCCAGTTGCGTGCGCAGCTCAGAAACATTCTGTTCAAAGTTTTTGAATTTAACCAGATAGTCCTCCATTTCGGCTGTGAGCTGCTCGCTTCTTTTTTCAGCTTCCTCTGTAGAATAAAAGAATATTTTTTCATAGAAATAAATAGTTTGGTAATATAATAATTTTAGTTAGGAAAATTAATAAATAAAAAAAAATTAAAAACAAATTTGGCGGCTAGTTGAGAATTAACACTTTCAGTGTGACCACACCCGTGGCGGACATTGGCGAAATTGCAGCGGCCATTGCTGAAATGTGCAACAAGCCAGACAATAAAAAATGCCCCCATCAAGCGATGCAAATATGCAAATATACTTTTAGTACGCCAGCTTTATTGCTGATTCCTTGCACCACAGCTTAGACACGAGTATTTATGTTTGTGCAGGCTTTAAGCCACTGAGAACTGAGACGCCAAGGGGGCCGGCTGAAGAAAACCCTAGCACATAGCAGTGGCCTTGTCAGGGCTCTAATGCGTATAATAAATATTTGCATTGTGTGTTGCATTATTACTTACCCAGCCGATGGGCGGCCGCTCTCTGCTTGCAATACTCATCTGAAAATTGTTCAATGTACGCCGACAGCTTCTTTTGGATGTCTTCCGGCACGAGTTTCAGCTCGTCGGGCTGGAGGATGTTGCCCAGGGATTGTGGACCGCTGAGATCCATGTTTGTGGGTTAACTCCTGTCAATCAGTGGTCCAATTTACGGTGTGCGACAGATAAAATGGCTAAAACTCTTCACTTTTCGGGCAACTCGCGGACGTTTTTACCACAATTTTCGAGACGCGAAAAAAACTTGGACGGGAGAGATGGGAAACCGTCGACGGCCGGCACTATCGATTACACCTTTGCAATAGTGAAAATTTTAAACCTATTCGTGGTTAAAAATATTCAAAAAACAAACACAAAAAAACAAATAATAGGGGGAAATACATATATTCCAGAGATTGTTAAGATCTTGTAATTAGAAGTTTGTAATTAAATGAGATTTCAAAAATTCAAGACATCGCCTTGAATATGTCCAATAATGTCGGACGATCTGGCAACTCTGCACCTTTGTTATTGTGTGTGCACGTGCGTGGTTTTGCTCGATCCCAAACTAAGAGCTTCCAGCAATTGCATCTTTAAACCATGCCCGCCGCCCCCGCCGCCAGCAACAATGGCCGGCCCACCGAGCCGCACAAGTCCTGGAAGAAGGTAAACGAGGAGCGCAAGGCTCTGAAGCGGCAGCGCAAGCAGGAGAAACTTCTCAAGGAGCTGCAGCAGGCCAAGGAGGCGGAGGAACGCATTGCGGAAGACGCCAGTAAACCGCAGTCGAAGGCGAATCCCAATCCATCCACGCTGAGCATAGCTGTGCCGGGATCCATTCTGGAGAATGCCCAATCCAACGAACTGCGCGCCTACGTTGCCGGCCAAATAGCCCGCGCTGCCTGCATCTTCCGGGTTAACGAGGTGATCGTCTTTGACGACGTGGGCATAGCCACCGCCCGCGAGACAAAGCGTAGCTACGAGCCTGAGGCGGAGGGTAGTAGTACAGGTACGGTACGCAGCAGCTCTCTGCAGTTGGCCCGCATCCTGCAGTATTTGGAGTGTCCGCAGTACCTGCGCAAGTACTTCTTTCCGCTGCACAAGGACCTCAAGTACTCCGGGCTATTGAATCCTCTGGACACGCCGCACCATCTCCGACAGCAGAGCAAGTTCCGGTACCGCGAGGGCGTCATCGTGGACAAGAAGGCGAAGGAGGGGCAGAGCTATGCGAACGTGGGCTTGCTTAACGACGTGCTAGTGGACAAGGCCATTGAGCCGGGTGTGAGAGTGACCGTGAGAATGGATCCTGCCAGTGGTAAAATATAAATTTGGATTCTTCTTAAATCTCTTTAAACTACAGTCACAAATCTCTTAATTTCTAGAGACCAGCAGAAAGCAGCGTGGAACCCTCGTCAGTCCGGATGAGCCGCGCCGGGAGACGGGCGTCTATTGGGGCTACCAGGTGCGTATTGCTCACTCACTCTCGGAGATCTTCACCAAGTCCCCGTACGACTCCGGGTACGATGTGACGCTGGGAACGTCGGATCGGGGTACCAGCATTCATGAGGTGCCCAGCCGATCCTATAGCTACAAACACATGCTAATGGTCTTTGGCGGACTGCAAGGCCTTGAATCTGCTTTGGCCAATGACGAGAAGCTGACTGTGGACGATCCAGAGTTGCTGTTTGATCACTATGTCAATGTCCTACCCCGCCAAGGATCAAGGACTATACGCACAGAGGAGGCCTTGCTGATAGCTCTGGCGGCGCTGCAGGAGAAGCTGCAGCCGGAGGTGGCCGACGTGGAAACGGATCTGAGCGATCTGCTGCCCAAGAGCGAGGACACTGGCGTACATGTGCGGCGAGATGTTTTGGTTAGCAAAAAGCAAAAGAAAAGAAAGCTGGTGGAAGAGGAAATTCCAGAGACTTCAGAGGCTACTGAGACACCTGCTCCAAAACCAGCGCCCAAGATAGCTCGTCAGACGGCTAACCCTTTCTCGGATCCCTCGGAGATCTCGGAGAAAACAGCCCCCGCGGATATTGATGATGACTTTGAGGTGGTTTCCTCCAGCCTTGTACCTGGAACCAAGCAGCTTTCGGGGTCAGATGACGACTTGAGCAGATTCGATTAAATGGAATAGTTTTGACTTTTATTTTTGTAAATATACAGAGCCATATGTGTGTTGCATAAAGTTGCTTCTTTTTTGATTCTATTACACAAGCCGACAAAATTTTAAAAAAATTGCAAAACCAAGAAATGGAATAGTAAATACCTGTTCTTGGTTACCAAAATCTGTCGGCCTGTGTTATTGTTTCTCGCTTTATATATTTATTCTATATATAATGTACTTTGTTGCTGGCATAACTAGCTGTAATCCGGATATTGACATCGTTTTTGCTCTAATAACTTTCTACTTACGCACTAAGTTAATACGTTTTAAAATTTCCAACGCGAATGTCAAAGCAAATTCTAGGGTTTATCCTCCATTCCCAACGACACACAAATTTGTTCTTCCGCTATAACTTACATACTCTTTGATTGCTTAAACATAATGACCTATGTAGTTGTCCCTATAGGATGGACGCCCGCTTATTTACACACTTGAATATGAACATGAAGAATGCCGGAAAGGAGAGCTACTGTTTCGCAATCTCTAAATGTAGTATGTTGCCACATTGTCGCTGGTCATGATTAGCTATGGAATCGAGTCCTGGAATCGCGGCTCGGGCAGGAAATCCTCCTCCAGCTCGATGCGCGTGTCGCTGTGATAGCCCAGCAGGGATTCGGTGTCCTCCTCCAGGTGACGAATGGGATAGCTAATGCCGTCGCCGAAGCTATAAACATTTAAATGTAAGTGTGATCTGTTACAGGTGATCAGAGGTGGGGAGATAATGATGGTTTATGACTCGGTGCAGTGCAAAAGCAGTTGAAGTTTCTTCTTTCTTTTTCTTGGCAAATTAAAAACAAACCTTTGTTGCTGCTCTCGAAATATAGTTTCACATCCTTCAGTTCAAAGTTATATATATATAATGTATTTAGGTATTTTAAAGGTTACAATAGAATCAAACATCATATCAAAAGGTATAAAAATCAAGTAGCAAAAACAGTAACTACCTAGACTACAAATTAAATAAAAGCAAACTGAGAAATGATCAAGTTTCTTGTATGACTTGTGTACTGAAATTTCCTAGCTTATGAAATAGTTGACGTTCTGGAGATGGTAGTAAAGATCTTATAATAACAAGATGAGTGAAGGCAAAGTCTCTAAAAATTTGAAAATTGTATGATCTCGAGAAAGGTTTCATATACATATATGGGCATCTTGTTATTACAAGGTCTTTGCTTTTAATGAATGATTTAACAATTTACAAATCTCTCAACGTGATAATTATATTAACTACCGGGTTTCTCCCCATATTGCCAAGTAGTATTCGCCTTCATTTAATTTCAATTACAAAATTCGATTGATTGAAACAACGGTAAATGCTTGAATATAAATACATATGTATAAAAAAACCTACGGCTAAGCTTACTCAAATGTGGCTATCGAAAGTGGTGCTTGTTGTGTGTGTGTTTTTTTGTGGTCCCAGCCATTAAAAATAGCCCAAGTTGTACAGTTGATGAATCGCTTCTGGAGGTAACACTTATTGGCCTACTGCAAACTGCTCAATGCTCTCAAATCTCTGGCAGTTTACTCGGGTATATAGTACACATCTACATCTAAGGAAACGGGGATTTAATTAGCAAAACTCAAACTGGCAGATCGCCGTTGGGCGGTCGCGTTGAATTCTTGACAGGTTCGCCTTCTGTCCGGGCATGATCCCCGACCATTTCGATGAATACGGCTCCATCCTGACTAGACCTGGCTGCCGCCGGATCCAGTTGCTCGTCCAGCGATTGCGGCTGCTGGTCGCTGTTGCTTCTTACTTGATGAGGCGATTGGTGGTGGTGTTGGTGGTTAGTGGAGTCGAAGGGAATAGCGTCAATCAACTTATCTGTCGGGTTGCCATCTAACCTGCTGGACGCCGTCTCCCCCATGGCATCGTACCGCTGGACGGGCGCGGCAACCGCTGTGGTGTTGGCTGATGCCCGACTCTGGTCGCTGGATTTTGGAAAGCTGTAGCCATCACCGCGACTAATTCCATAGGGTTGTGAATAAGCAGAAGGTGGGGAGGGGTATTTGCGTTAAACAGAGAGTTTTAAACAGAAATATTTGTTTTGTTTTGTTTTGATTTGTTTTGTTTGTTAGGTTTCGTTTTTATATTTTTGCACTTTATACAGTTTAGCTTGTTGTAATTGTAGCTGTTTGTTATATAATTTTGCACAAAATATGTGGAGACAAATATGGAATCAACGTATCATGTGTGGCAGTGTTCAGGTTTTTAGTAAGCTGAGCTATCAAGCGACCTTTGGCCTTTTCATATTAGTCACTTAATCCCGGAAACAAGTTAAAACTGAGCTTTAACTTTAGGTTTAATAGTATTTCTGATGGCCTCTCATGTTTATTCAGTTTATTTACAAACAGAAAGAACTAAAGTAAGGGAATTGAAGTGATAATTTCGATTTGGCTTAAAGCTAAGTTACAAATGTCACAAAATGAGGTCGACAACTTTGATTCGTTGCTTTCCGCTCTCAGTTCTTGGGGACATACAGAGTTATTTGGTTTTTCTCTTAATTAATCTAAATTTAGTGGCTTTTCAGCTGATTTCACACAGAGCACACACATCAAGAATTGAATAAAGGTGCCTAACTACTAAGCATGAACCCTCAAAGCATGCCTTTAATTTGCCAAATTCAATATAAAGAAAGCCAAAATCATAAAACAAAAGCGCACAAAAACAACAACTAAAAAGTGTGTGAGAGAGAGAGTTTCTAGTGCAGCAGGGATTAGTAATTGAAATGGGAATGTGAGAATGCCAACGATTTACGAAGGTGTGGGGAGTAACATGATCGTGACATACCTGGAGAAGACTGGCAGCAACCAGTACTGCCAGTCGTCGCCGAACACCTCGCAGAAATTGGCGAATCGTCCCAAATTATAGCCATTCTTGTCGGGGCCGCCAACGCGAAAGATGGGAGCCCGAAACGATTCTAAATGGGAAAATAAATAAACCATAAATGTCACAATTCGCATCTCGACACTATTTAGCTTTTGTTACTCACCCAACGTTGTGCGATTGACTAGCACCAGGTAGATGTGGTAGCCAAACAAACTCACCAAACTAATGGCAAACATAATGGCAATGAAGAACAGGAACAGGATGTGAAAGCGCCCCATTCCGCCGCTGTTCAACTGGCCCTGTGCATTATTTTCGTACTTGGTATCAGTAGGTACAAGTACAATTTAGGATAAACATTCATATTAACTACTATTTATGCATGCATATACAGAGTATAAGGTAGAACGATTGGAAACTTACGGCACCTACCTTCCAGAACTGCACAAAGTCGTGCAGCGTTGTGAAGGCCACGTACAGGCAGTAGACGAGGGCATAGCCCAGGAAAAGCACAAAGAACTTGTAATTGTAAAAGTTTACGCAGTTGTTAACCCAGGGGCAGTGGTGGTCCATCTTGAGCACACAACAGCTGCAGACGCTGCAGTGATGTGCCCGGTCCGGCTTGACGATTTTACATTTCTCACAGAACCGCACGGAGCCGTTCATGGTGCTGGAAAGTAAGACATAAAGAGAGTATTTAATATCTTGTGTAAGGTGGTTTTCGTTTAAAAAGATCATATTTTTAGAGTCTTATGGAGCTTAAACACAAAATTTCGATCGGTTTTAGCTGATAAAAAATTAGTTTCAAGATAACACGGCTTTCTAAGGTAAAAACCCTTTACCTTATTGTGTTTTTATCTCTAAAAGTTATCACCAAATTACAGAATGTTTTGCCCTAAATGGTTAATATCAAATGTACATAACTTTTTCATAATCTTTACTTTACAAAAATAATATAAAAACTCGATGGACTTTCTAATATATCATTTTTTTCGATACCCTTATCAGCTCTACTCTTTACGACTCCTTACCGATTTGTGACTGGCAGATTGCGTGCAAAGTTGTTAAGAATGCGTTTCTGGGTCTCGGGGCTATCGGCCCTAAAGAGCCGCGTCACTTCCTCGTCCGGAATCCGCCACTGGCAAAAGATAAACAAAGGTCTTACCAGGGTATTTCTCAACGTTTAGTGACTCACTCACCTGCTCGGGAATTTGGCCCACGGAGGTCATAATGGTGCGCCAGTAGGACCACATAAACAGAGTCAGGGAAATGTGGTAGAAAAGCAGCATAAAGATCATGCCAATGCCATTCTCCGAATTGCCTGCCAATAAAAACATAGTAAGTCATTACACAAAGTTCCAAATAAAAGAAGAGTGCGCTCTTACGGATGCACAGCTCCACCACGTAGGCGTAGTAGGACCAGGCTATCACCGCAGTGATGAACAGCACCGGGATCCACTTGAAGACCGACATGCAGAAGCCGCAGGGTGTCTTCCTCCGTCGGTGGTCGTCGTTGCCCATGCTATTTATGTGGCCTATCGGGTCGAGGACGGCACGAGGGTCTTCTTGCGTGGGTGTGACCTCCAGCAGCTGGAGCGGATTGCTTCTTGGAACGCTGGGTGACGCTGCTATTGTGGCTGCACCTCCTCCCCCTCTCTTACAAAGATACGAACGAAACGCGATCCGTCAGAGAGCTCTTTATCTGCAAGTGATTCACTGACTCCGCGACGAGAAATTGCCGAAAACTAGTCGCTGTGGCTTTCCGCTAACTTCTTCTCCTCGTTGGGCAGGCAGGTGCACGGTCAACACCTTAGCGCAGGGCCATTTTTGTCATTGTTTTAATCACTTTTTGGGCCCTTCGTCTATTTTGTTGATAATATGTCAAAATATCAATATATCGATATATTTTCCTGAAAATGATATATTTATATCGTGAATTTT
>JAEIIJ010002638.1:0-14316 GCA_018904815.1 Drosophila ogumai
TTTGACCAGCAGGTGTTGAAAATACACTGCGCTTCCATGGTCGAGTTGGTTTTTAGGTTTCTCAACCGCCAGCCCAACCCCACCGCCTCCCTTTTTGGTTGCCCATCTGCCTCGCATTTCCGTGTCATACGCGGCGTATGGGTAATGTTTTTCAAATTGTTGCGGTCATTTTGAGAGACATTCGGTCGAAATTGCTCTGTTTTGGCTCGCATTGTATGCTGGCAGCGGTTTTAGGTGATTGTTGTTCCATTTTATGAACATTATGGTCACTTTGTTATTTGGGTTGTAGAGTTTGTATATATGCATGTACGACCACCGAGTTGCTGGTTGCCCCTGTCCCTAACTTTGCCTCAGGAAATACTTAAACAAAACCTTTGTCGCTTCATTTATTGAGGCAAAACTAATTACAAATTTGAATTTATACTTTAAAACAACAAATACAAGAGCATTGTTCTTTATTAAACAAATTTATTATAGTATTGTGATGTTGCCTTTGCAAATTCCTAGCAGCAACTAAAACAAACAAAGCCACTTCCAGCGGGTAAAATATTAATGTGCAACATCATTTTCCCATTGCAATTTTTCATTGCCAACGAAGGCCGTCAAAATGCTGAAGTGCGGCCAAAATATGTCAGACTGCAAATCAAAATGGCAGACAGCTCTGACAAATAAACAGTCACTCAGACAGTCAGACAAACGAGTGCAGCAGATGGAGATACATTCCAGACAGATGCCGGTGATTGCAGTAGTTTTTGCTTTTCATTGCCAAATTCCAGAAGGTAAGTAAGTAAGTGCAGCATATAGGCCGCCCTTGACGGATCGGATTGGATGCTGGTGGGGGAATCAGGGAGTCCTCATCGCATCCCGGCAAACTCATTAACAAGTTGGCACATAAAAGCCCAACAACTACTCGGCGGCAACCGAGAGAAGTCAATGCCTCGGCGACAAGCTGCCGCATCAGCAGCCGCAACTAATGGCTGCCAGACTTGTGTCGGTTTAGGAGTTTGGTCCTTCTCCGACTACCCACCAGCTCCCAGATCTCAGTTCCTCCAAGTTCTTTTTCGGCAAGGCCAAGGCAAATACTTACTTGGCGGCTGTGTGCAAGTTTTATTAAAAGCCAACAGTCGGCGACATCCTGCTAGCGGTTGGCCAAAAGTCGAAGGCCTGGGACAAGGGGGGACATGGCTTGATAAATACAGCCAAAATTATTTTTGCTGCAGATACAGTGGAGATTCGGAGGCAAGAACTTTGCAAGGAAACATAATATTTAGAGCCATAAATGAAATATCTTGAATATTGCATTATATTTGGTTATCATATTTACACGTTTTTAATTTAAAATGTCATTTCATTTATCAATATGTGCGTCTCTGTCAAATGTCTGTCTCTGTAAAATGCCCAGAAAAATTATAAATGAGTGGAAAAATTTCCCACTTAGCAAGGAACCACTTTACTAGCAATCCAAGAGCCAACTAGCGCGAAAATTATGGCTCACATGTGTTGCCAGTCGCAAACTACTCATTGGAACTGCGGATTTCTGGGACGACGCAGACAGTCGAAGAATTTCCCGCCGACGGAGCAGCAGACGGAGGAAGTCGAGTTTTCCTGTGCCAAGACGGAGTTACGACTTGAACTTTTCAGAGAAAGAGAGGATGCTCCAGCGCCTAAGTGTTCATATGGTCCTCACAGCAGGCTGCATGGGTGGCATAGCAGCGACAGTGGCCGGTGGGGCAGCAGCATTGCCGCAGGATGGCCGAACTGTAGGGAAAAACTATGATCTTCCACTGGTGACCCATCTCGAGCGTCTCGTAGTGATAGCCCCGCTTGTAGATCGCCATGGGATTGTGTTCCATGTAGTGAGGCATAATCTCCACCAGGCAGGCGTCCATGCAGTTCACATAGAACTGCACGCACTTGATGAGCGGCGCCAGGACATAGACGTCCGTAACGCCCTCGTCGAAAAAGTACACCGCCTCGAAGGGCGGTGTCTCCTTGGAGAATATCAGGGCCACTTCCGGCATGGTTTGGAACGTATGCAGGGTGGTGGCCCCACTGGCGCCGCTGGGAAAGATCAAGTGGGTATCATTGCCCGTGATCAAAATGGGACTGGCACAGGGCGGAGCATCGGCCACGTCGGCCAGAACGTATTCGTACGGCCGCAAACCGTGTTGCAGCTCGTTCAGCGATCGTTCAAAGTTTGGATGGTTGGCCACATGCGGCTTCACCTGCCGGAAGCGACTGCGTAACCTCGCGATGAATTCATCTCGGATTGACTTGTGTACTACCACCGTGGCCATGGGAAAGGGCTGGAAGGGCTCGTGCATAAGCTCCGCCAAACAGTAGGCTGCCGTGTTTAGATCGCCGTTCTTGCCAACACACATGAAACGGGCTCCGGGCCAGGTCTTGGTGGCCTGCATACTGTGCCTCTAATTAGGGTAGGAAATAAGCCAAAGGATATATTTGTAGTGCCCAGGAAATTTGGATATAGTTCAGTGCTTACCACTTTTGGGGCACGTGCAGCGCACTTCAGATTGTGCACCAGATCGTGCGACACGAAATTCTTCTTGATCTCGCACATATTTACTTTAACTCAGTACTAAATCTTACAATAAATTTGATTTTTTATAGTAAAGTTACCAGATTGACAGGTAGAGAAAAGGATATAATTTAATATAATATAAATTTGGCATCATATTAGATCTCTCTCCCTCTCTTTGGCTTAACCAAAATCACTGAAAAATCCCAAACCGATTTGTGTTTAAGCCTCCACTTTAATATGTAAAATCTTTGGAGCCTCCCAAATTGAGCAATCAAAAGTTCTGGGAAATTAACTCCCCAGCCTGGGAGTTTCCACACTTTACGCTGCCTGCGCTTTTGGCCAAGTCAGGTCCCTTTCCACATATCGCACACTCACTTATGCCGAAAGGCTAATGGAACCAAGGAAAGGCGAAATTTCCATAGAATAAAGCAGAATTTTCACAAAGCGCACACACAAACACAAACTAACGAAAACAAATCAAGCGCAAAGTAAACCCAACCGAGAAAAAATAACATTTTGCCGCGATAAGAAACTTGTTCAGACTTTCAAGAAGACGAAAGCGCCGAAGGAAGGCGGAGTCGGCCAGGCACGATGGCAGCAAGGACAATGCTAATGCCATTTGCTCAAGTGCCTTCAACAGAGGCAACGTCGTGTCATATAAAGTCTAAACAAAGGTAATAAATAAGTTTGTCGTCATTTTGTGTACGCTTACAAAGGGCATTTTATTTTCATAAACATTGTGATAAACGTCGAACGGGTATATCCATTCAAGAAAATATATTTAAAATGGAAATATAAATATTTAAAGTTAATATATTTAAAATACTTTTCGAAAATATAATTAACGTTGATCTTAAGATAAATAAATTAGCTCTAATTTTATTTTCCTCTAATTTTATTTAGTCAATAGAAAACCCCAAATCTACAAAGATAATTTCAAAGTCTTCAAAATTAAAGTCATATCTTAACTTGTTTTATTTCTGGACTTCCTTGTGGGCGTAACAATGCTTAGCTCTAAAGGACATAAAAACAAAACAAAAAAAAACATCTCTGGGACATTTGCGACCAGCCATAAAGGAGATTTATAAAACAAAACAAAACAAAAAAATTACCAACAACACAAGAAATATTCACATGGCAGCGTCAATTTATTTTTCCAATTTTATATTATGCTGTGAAAAACAAAAAGGGAAACAAGTAAAGCTTTAATATTCATTTGAATGCAATGAAAATTAAATTAGTAATTTGTTTTGCGGTTGATTTGTTTACTGACTAGAAAATAAACAGTAAGAGGACACAGTTACAGATACAGTGGCTGCGAAATATATTTTAGATACATTTTAGAAAGAAATATACTTTTGTGTTATTGAGACAATTTATAAATATATAATAATAATAAATAAGTAAAATATATTAAAAAAGAGAGAGATCGTTCTATCCAATTTAGTCAATTACAATATCCTTCTAAGTTTATAAGTCACAATTGATGACCCAAAAAGTGTTCGATCTTTTCCAAAGTTATATATAAAGTCTTAGTATAGTTTATATAAAAATGCATTTATTAAGATATATAGTATATTTTTCCAATTTGTATGCTAACCACTGTTATCAAACCAATTGAGGCGTGTCAGTCTGAACGCGAGACCGCGCGCTGACAAAAATTAACTAAAAACATCAGTCGCAGCAGCTAGTCAACTGCCATGGTCCATTCAATTATTCATTTTGCTTGCAATTTCGAATTTGAATTTCATTTATGCAACGTTTTAATTAAATTTTTTGCTTCTTTTCCCGACCTAACCACACTCACGCTCCCAAAAATACACGCAGACAGTGGCTGAGCGACACAGCAGCGCGCGGCAGCAGCTGCCGCTTAAAGCCACAAAAATTACGCATACGCACTGTATATATTAAATTAAAAAAGTTGACACAGCGAGTGGAGCGGCAAACGAAAAAGTTGTACGACTTTTTGGATTTTGGTTTCAGCATTTCGAAATTGAATTTTGGTTTTATAGTATGTTGTTGCTCTTGTTGTTGTTTTTGTGCGTTGTGCTGAGTGAGCGCGAGATGAGGTGTAATTGAAAAATGTTTGACAGAATGACAGCGGCAGTGATTTCGAAAAGCTATCTGCTCCCACAAATGCTATTCACATTTGCCATGGAAGGTCAAATAAAATCACAATTTCCAAACACTTGGAATGCACTGGGAAAAGTATAGAATAATAATAATAATAACATTTAAATATTTTGAAAAGTTTAAAAGAAAATGGTACCACCTTGTTTCTATTATTGATTTTAGCACAAATATTGTTTATTTGACAACATTTGTATAACTAAACTAAGTTAATATAACCTTTTTTACAGTTTATAAACAAAATATTTCCCAGTGTAGGGCCACTTATCGAGAGCCACTAGATTTCTGGCATCGACTAGTGCCAAATAAAATATGAAAATGCTTGTGCCGGGCATTAAGCGCTATGAAAATCCTATGGTCTAGCCTTCCGATCCTCTTCCTCCCCAAAATGGCTGGCTGGATGCCGGGAATCGGGAAGTGCAAATAACTGTTGCCAAACATTTTCAACGAAAACGGTTCACATTGCATGCATTCGGCGAGGGATGTGCCAGCGAGGAGCAATGGTGCAATCTGCCCGCTTGTAGCAATGCATGCAAACAAGATTTAACGATAAAATTTTAATTAGTGCATAAATGGGCGCCTGATTGTGTGGGCGTGGCCGCATAGAGCGGAGAGGCACAAGACATGTTGGCCATATATGCATGCATCCATGGATGTTCGAGGATGCCAGGAACATGGGCCAGAGACCCAGAGCCAGACACATTGCGGCTTTGGCACTTTCCTGCTTTTATTTGCCAACGCACAGGCATCGGGTGCGGGCGTGGAAAAGCGGAGCATGAGGTGGCAGTGGGTATTCCCTGGCTGAAATTAAGAAATTTTGTCCCTCTGCCATGTGCCGTGTTTGCATTGGCATCGATGCGTAACTTGGCGCTGCAAGACTATCGTTCCGATAAGCGTTAATTTGAAAGTTGCAGTGGAAACTACGGACTACGTTACTCCGAGGGAGATGGAGAGATGTTCAAGGAAAAACTGTGTAAAGTTTAAGCGGATAACTAAGAGAGAAAGTAATAAATAAATTAAATATGTTAAGACAGTGAAAATCTTCAATGGTGCCCTTAAACTCGGAAAGCCACCAAAATATTTTTAACTATTTCGAAGTTTACAAGGACTAACCTAAATTGAAAAAAATGTCATACATTTTATTGCATAGACAATATTTATATTTAAATATTAATGAAAAAATGCTTTAAATGAAAAACATAAATATATATAGATATTTTTACTTAGATGTAAGAGTTATATTAAAGAAAATACGAGAAAGTTAAAAAGAAAAGATTTGCATTTATTAAAGATTCATGTACATATCTCTATCAGTGTGGCTAAAACGTGTTGGAGTTTAAAATTGAGCATAGTACAAACACTATATGCGATATGAGCCGCAACATACCCCCAGGTACTAACTTTATTCAATATTGTAGCATTTCGCCATGGCTCCTTACCCTGTCTGCTTTTATTTATTTGAACTTTTACCCTTTTCTAACGGCTTTATACCTCTTACTTGTAGATAACAAGGGTATATCAAGCGTGTGATGTAGCAGAAACAAAACCTACTCCTTAAAGAGAAAATACAAGTTTGTGTTTCCATTAACAGCAGAACTGATTTAGTTTACAAATTAAAAGTAAAGTGTTTCTGGATTAAGAATAAATTTAATTGAATTTTTTTCTTTGATTTGTATCCTTGTTAATACCTTTTTATAAATATTATTAGCCTTTTGTAATATCCTAAAAAGTATAAAATTAATTTAAGACCCGGTATTCAGTAGTTGTGACCATTCAACTTTATACTTTCTTTCATGTTTGCCTTTATACTTGCCGTTACTCGCCTCGGTTTTTTTACAACTCACCTCGATTGCTGCTCGACATGCACTTTGCATACATTTTGCTTTTACGATCTGACGCTGCGCTTAAATATTTAGTAGATAGTAAACTATGCGCTATCCCTGTGCCGCTCCCTGTGCTAGTGTGAGAGGCTGTGCAGTGATGTGCGTGCGGCTGTTGAAATATTTATAAAAAATAACCAAAGGCATGCGAAAACATCGAACGACTCAAAGAGATGAGCCACCAACAGAGAAGGGAATCTGTAGATGTCCTGTGGGAAAGAGTGACTTTAGAAGGATTTTTAAAAATAATATAAATTATAGATATTATACAAGTATAGAAGAGTTTCTGAATATAATTGTAATTTCATATGCATATTATTGAAACTAAAATTAACAATTAAACATGCAAATATATATATATATTTTTAATTTCAATAAATATTTAACAACATCTTAAGTAATTTTCAGAGATTTATTAGAAACTTCTTCATAATCCCAACAAATTAAATTGATAAATCTACTTCAAATCGGTGCAAAACTAAACACTAAACAATTCCAAATCAAATCACGGCTGCCACTCTGCGGCATCACTACTAATCATTCGGGGCCACAGCTCTCGAAAATCCTCTCTGGCTTTTTGCACGCCACCGATATTCAGCCGGCTGGCTAAAACGCAAAATTTATGTTTTAATTAAAATATGTAAATGCGCCAAATCGCGTTGAATTTCCCGTCAAGAGAGTAAGAGCGAGAGAAAATCAGCCAAAAACATTTCACACATTTACCAATAATGCAATTGCCACAACAGCGAAGAGCGCACGGTTCGCTGTGCGCGAAAACCAAAAATTTGAAAATGTGTGGCGTTTGGCCAAAAACTGCGGACCGCGAAACAATTTAGTTTATTTGCTTCTAATTGCAAACAACAGTTTCCTGATTTCTTTGCATATATATGTGCTGAATCCGGTGTTTTGCGATCCATTCTGTTTGCGTTTTCCCTCTCAGTCGGACTAACGAATTTATTTTGGTCAGCGAAAGTGGGTCTCTGTTTTGATATTTTGGCCTGTGCATTCAAGGCTAAAAATCAGGCACAAACCACTGATGGAAAAATCCATACAATTGCCTCCACTCGACTCTCGCAAATTCGAAAACAATCCGGTGCAAGTTCCGTCAAATCGGAAAGTTGAAGTTCATTTCACTCCGTCGTTCACCCTTGACCAGAACCCAATTTGGAATCGCAAAAGTTCAGTGCCCCATTATTATGCACGCTCCAGTGATATTCAACATTTGTGCTTGGGCTAAGCTCTCTAGTAGCAGCCATCATCATGACCAATAAATTCGCCAAGATGTCCATTTTTATTTATTTTCGCATTTCAAGTGTTTAGTTTACGCTTGAGGAAATCGCCATTTTCCCCAACTTCATTTCGAGGATATATTTATATATGCAACTGCAGGCAACATGTGCCCAAGAAGCCAAGGATAAAGCCCAATGTCCAGGCCTTTCACAAAAACAAAATAAAAAAAAAATAGCACCCAGTAAAAAATAAAAGGAAGCGAAGGAGCGAAGAGAAGAAACAAACTCAACTCAAGTCGACTCTGTCATTGCCATTTCAATTTCCGTTTGAATTTTGCACTTCATTTCGCAAGTTCGCAATTTTCTTCAGAAAAAAATACAGTCTGAAGAAAAAGAAGAATAATAATAATAAGTCGACTATAAGATACCCAGTACTAATTGTGTAAGAAAACTTAAAATTTCTCTATGCTTTTTTCACATAAAGATGTATCTCATAGTTTGTATTTTTTTATATCTGAATGTAGCTTTAAATATTATTTTCAAACATTAAAGCTATAATTCTTCTGAAAGACTTTTATTTGGATATCTTGAATATCTCAGACTGACAATAAAGTCTATCCAATCCTTGCCTGTTGCACATTATGTATGTGAAACCCATATACCCTTGGCAACTACCAATACATAGTATAAAGCAGAAAACAGAAGGCAATGCAAATACGAAAGTGTATAAACAAAACAAAAAAAAAAGGGAGCGTGAGAAGAGTGGGCGACACTCAGCATCAAGGAGAAGATGACAATAAATTGTCACGAAGGGAAAAAAGGAGCGAGGGAAAAATTGTAAACACGAACACAGCTCTCCCATGATAATGATGGAAAATCATGGGCCCAGGCCAGAGACAATTGCACGTAACAGTGACTGGCATCCCGGCCGTCCAAAGATCCCAGCAGCCATTGCCTGCTGTTTATTTGTTTGACAAATAACGAGGCAAGCCCATAATGAAGGAGGTGCAAATGATGTTGGCATTGTTTATTCGACTGCGAAATGTAATAGGCGCCTTCAAGGAGCAGGACCAGGAGCAGGACCAGAACCAGTAGCATCCAGCTGGGCGGGGTCGTGACTCCCAGATTTGCTGTGCTTTCGTTACGTTTTTTATGGCTGATTTGACGGGAAACGGAAACGCGAAATTGCAAAAGCGCAATAAAGTGTAGCATAAACAAAGGCGCGCGCACCGAATGAGACTAGCAGGCAGATGGCAATAGAAATAGAGGAGACCGAGGGGATTGTTTCAACTTGAAAGTAAATTTGTTTGCCACGTTGTTGGCATTTGGCATTATGCTTTATCTGGTTTTATTGTAGGCACCGCACAGATTGTTGTTCGTCTCCTATCTCCATTTTTATTTTCAATTGGTTTCGGTGTCCTTTTTTGTTCATGCTCTCTTCTTGCGGTTGTAATGTACATTTGTTTGGTTGATTCTAATTCAAGTATATCAGGATATGTCATAAGAACTTTGCCAAACCATTTTCGGGCACTATTTAAACTTTCGAAAGATTTAACTTCGATTCTTGTTGTTTTTCCACTTATTTTTCCACTTGATGGCATACAAATTTTCTCTGGAATAACAAAATTCCTTAGCCCACGTCTATCACTTGTAGACGTGTCTGTGTGTGTGTGTGTGTTCGTGCGTGTGAGCCATTATGCAGTGTCGAGAACCGAAGGAAGAAAAATATGAGAATTCCTAAAGTATTGCACACACCGAGAGGCGTCCGGATTGACGCATGCATTTTCTACCCGGAGGCTGGCTGCCTGCATATTTATGATTTGTGTGCGTCTTATAAATAAAGAAAATGGCAAAATGCAAATGCAAGAGCAGCATCATTTCCAGCAACAGGATGGCGAAACTGTGTCAACAATGCGTTCCATAAGGCGACTGCTATCTGTGAATACCTTGTCCGCATGGATGTGAGCCACAAGCTGACCTACGCAAGACACGCGGAAAAGGTGCACATGGATGGATTGGATTTTTTTTCTAAGCAAAAAACTGCCTCTGAATACTCTTTCTCCTTAAACGCTTTTCTTCAAAATAAAAACGAATTAAAATATAATTTAGTTTAGACACATCTTTAAAGGATTTAAAACCTTTAGTGCAATAAAATCATCAAGATAATCGTTGATTCCGATAAATAAATTATTTCTTATGATAAATTAATAATTAATTAAAGAAATTATAGAAATGTAATATTAATATATATTTTTATATATTCGGGCAGACGTAAAAACTAATTCCTTTTAAGCTAGAACTTTTCCTTCAAGAAAAGTTATACAAAAAATCCATTAATCCCTAATAAACGCTGACACTGGAAACTCAGTCACTCAAAGCATATTAAAATCCTTTACAACCAAAACCAAGCCAAATATTAAAATCAACATAACTCCACCGAAGTACAAAAAAAGGAAGAGTCTAAAGCCACACACACACAAGAACATTCGCTGACATCAGCAAGACAAGCGCCAAGAATATGCCAAGAATTAAGGGTGACCCCATTTCAGGGATCAACAGTTGGTTTCCGTTAAGGATACAGTTACAGTTACAGCTACAGCACAGCTACAGCTGGTTCTACAGATCCTAAAGGACGCTTATTGTGCGCAGTGAGGCATGATTGAACTGCTTTATCGACGCTATATAGTAGGTTGCCAAGCGACCGTAACCAAGCGTCCTACTTTGAAAACAGAAAAAAATGCAAAACACAAGGCCCAAACCGTGCACAACCAGCAAGGCGTAAGGAGCAAAAATCCCTAGAAAAGGAAAGCCGGTGGTAAAATGGTAAGAAATGTGCCGAGAAATGTTGTCATATACACCGGAGATACCTTGGGCGCTTCCACAGATACTTTCACGTGGAAAAACCGACTCGGCGAGCTCAAGAAATGCGGCCAGCGGAGGTACTGGCAGTGGTCTGGGCATTGGACGGCAGGCAAGGAAGGCTCCAGCACCGACCTCCCTAGAGGATTTCATCATCAAGCGGGACTACACGGGTGCCAGGGCATTTCTGGAGGTAAATAGAGATTATTTTAGCTCGGAAACGTGAAAGAAAATTTAAATTTAAAGAAAAGCACACTTTTCCTGATTATACATAAAAATAAAATAAAATAGTGAAAAGTTAATATTTAAAAAAACAAAAACTAAAATAAAAAACTAAGCTTCCTCGCTATTTTGCTTTTAACTAGCTTTCTTTAAATAGAATATCTAATATAAATAAGATATTTTTAGTACACCAATGACGACGAGGATGAGGAGGAAACTGCTCGCGGACTCAAGCAGCGTCAGGTGGACCAATGGATTGCTTTCTGCAATTTCCACCTGGGTGACTACCAACAGGCACTCGGCCAATACAAGGCCTTGCAGCAGAGTTCTACGGGCGCTGATGGCAAATTGGATCTCAACCTGGCCGTTTGCATGTTCTACCTGGGCTTATACGAGGAGGCCCAATTGCTGATGGCCCATGCAGCAGATAATCCGCTGAAGCAGCGTCTGATGTTCCATTTGGCCCATAAATTGGGTAACGACGAGGACTGGGGCCAGCTGCAGGAGGAGCTCCAGAACTCCTCCAGCTTGGAGCAACAGCTCAGCCTGGCCTCGATGCACTATATGCGTGCCCATTATCAGGAGGCCATCGATGTCTACAAGCGGGTCCTGGTGGATAATAAGGACTACCAGGCCATCAATGTCTACTTGGCATTGTGCTTTTACAAACTGGATTACTACGACATGTCCCAGGAGGTGTTGGACGCGTATCTCGGTCAACATGGCGACAGCACCATTGCCCTAAACCTCAAGGCCTGCAATAGGTTTCGTTTGTTCAACGGTCGAGTTGCCGAGCAGGAGATCAAAAACATAGCCGACAATGGCACATTCGGAGCAGACCTTCTGCGTCACAATCTGGTGGTATTTCGGAACGGTGAAGGAGCCCTTCGCGTCCTGCCAGGACTACTGAATATCATACCGGAGGCCCGCCTGAACCTGGCCATATACTACCTCAAACAGGGTGATGTCCAGGAGGCACATGCTCTTATGAAGGAACTGCAGCCCACATCGCCACATGAGTACATCCTAAAGGGTGTGGTGCATGCTGCTCTTGGACAACAATTGGGATCGGTAAGGAACTAAATAAATAATATTAAATAGATTTTCTTATACAGAAAAATTTATTTTATCCTGGCAGAAAGAGCACATCAAGACAGCTCAGCAGAATCTCCACTTGGTGGGCAGCTCGGCCACAGAATGTGACACCATTCCGGGTCGCCAGAGCATGGCCTCGGCCTTCTTCCTCTACGAACAGTTCGAGGAGGTTCTGGTCTACATGAACTCCATACGCAGTTACTTTGTAAACGACGATGTCTTTAATTACAACTTTGCCCAGGCCAAGTGCGCCACAGGATACTACAAGGAGGCTGAGGAGTTGCTTATGCAGATCACCGACATGGATATAAAGAATCAGCATGCCTACTGCATGATCCTGGCCAAGTGCCACATACACTGCGGTCATCCGGAGTTGGCCTGGAATGTGTTCATCACCAGGGACACAAACGCCGAGGCATTCATCCTGCTGCAGCTGATTGCCAATGAGTGCTACAGGTGCACAGAGTTCTGGGTGGCAGCCAAGGCGTTTGATATGCTGGAAAAGTGAGTTAAGGATTGATATATTTATTTGACATATATTTTTATGAATAAATCGACAGACTCGATCCCAGTCCGGAGAATTGGGAGGGCAAGAGAGGAGCCTGTGCCGGAGTTCTGTTTGCGTTGTCCACCAAGGCTCAACGAGGTCGTCCTGGCGGCGGCATCTCTGAGGTTATAGGGCTCCTGCGAGACTCATCCAACTCACAAGCAGAGGCCATGATCAAGACCATTCGGAAGCACATTAATAGCTTTAAATAAATGTAATATTAATTTATTTATCATATTGAATTTGATTGAATATATCACATTTTCCCTCGTAAACAACCAAATCAGCTTAAATCTGAAAGCCAATTTGAATAATTAAAGCTGACTTGTCCAACCGCAACTCAAGGTGAGCCAAATTGATTTTGAGGAAACATTTCTTAATTATTGAGAGCCTTGAGAGCTGAAAAATAATACTAATTTATTTACAATTTGCCTGCCAGCACTTTTCGCTTCATTACTGATTAATTTGCGGCACACACGCCCATCAATTTGTATCCACAAAACACTTCGGCTAATTAATTTGATAGAAATTTCGCCGGCAAAAGTTATGCCAGGCACTTGTCCATGGTCCACTTAATAAATCTGGCGCTACAACTTTCAAAAACTAATTGATAATTAATGAAATAAAATCCCATCTTCATCTTTTGTTGTCGCGGACGCTGCTGCTGCTGCCAACAAAATTCTTTGCTCAATTTAATTCCCTTGAGAGGCAATTATGCCTGAAATGAAGCCCCTATCCCTTGGAGTCGCTCTCTTTTGCCTGCAGTTTGCTTTTGTTCAATTTGCTGGCCATTTTGCCTGCAGGCGGCCAGAGGATCCAGGGCCAGAATCAGATTCATGCTCTGAAACGGAAACGGAGGCCCAGCAGCAAATGAGAAACGCATAATTAATGCGATTAGCGAAATGCGAAAGTGTGACACAAATAACAACAATAAGGACAATGATAATAGCAGAAAGGAAGCAAAGTCAAAGGATTTTGAAAACTTTGAATACTCTTTAATTGTAATTTTTGGAAAAGTTTTTGAAATTTGTTTATTTATCAATAAACTGTAGATAAAAAAAAATTAAATTAAACAATTATAAAGTAACTTTTTCTAAAACATTAATAAAGAAAAAACTGAAAGGTAATTAGATTCTTCATTTAAATCTTTAATAAAATACATTTTAAATTAGTCTTTAATACATACTAAAATTAGTTATATATTCAAGTAAACCCAACCTTCCTCTACATTCTTTTCAGTACAACGTACGACTCTCATTTGGGGTCAGGTCAGGGCAGGTCAGGTCTTAGCCCCGGCATCACTTAACAGCCTGGATATGGCTCAGCAAACCAGCGGAAATGTGTCGCAGCCATTTTGCCTAATTGGCTTTGCCTTGCTAGACCAACAAAAATAAGTTGGGAGATAAACCGGAAATGGCGCAGCATTGAGCTAAATATATAGATATGTATATCTAAAGATTTCGCAGCTTTTCCCATTGTTTTGGCAACACTTTTCCTAATTAGTTGAACCAATATTTAAACAAGAGTCCAGTGGAAAACTTTAAAGTGAATGTATATTTTTTCTCTTTTACAAAAAACTTTAGACTGGCTATAAATCAGCGAGGGCCCTCTCTTTCCCTCTGCCCGCTCTTAACAATTCCATTACAAAAATTAAAAGCAAATGCAAAGAGAACTTTTTCCTCCAACGAGGCCGAAAAAAATGCCAAGAAAATAGTTATTAAATATTTCTTTGGCTCAATTGCTGAACAAACTTTTTCCAGCACCTACGGAATAAATGAAAGGCAGGAAAATCCACCGGCCAAAAAAAGACACCCA
>JAEIIJ010002642.1:0-40173 GCA_018904815.1 Drosophila ogumai
AATATTTAAAGTTTGACAAAATGACTAAATACCATAAAAATGGCCAAATTCCCCATAGTGCAACGCAACCACAACAGCACACATACACGCACACACAGATACTGGCTCGGCAAATGTCAGTTTTGGCACCTACAACACTTTGTTGAACTTTTCCGTTTTTTGTTTGTTTTCTTCATTTTTTTTTTCTTTCTTTTTTTTCTGCGTGAGTGAATATTTTGGCAACGCAAAAGGGAGGAGTTCTGCAAAGCTTTCACACACTTTCCCCCCTGTGTTGTGGATTTTGCTTACGAATTAACATATAAATTGATTTTTCGCAGCAGCAAAGTGTTGAGCTTTTGTGAATTGTCAATGTGGGCCAAAGGTGGCCGACTTGTAAATTCATTACGAGCCACATTTAAGAACCATGTTCTCTGCTTAAAGCAAAAGTGCATTGGTCTTGCCTACCTCCTGAGGGCGATTAAGATTCAATTGCGAACAGCAAATAATTGTTATATCATGGCCGCAACTAAACTCCTTGCCTGGTCCGTAAATCGTTTTAGCGCTTTTCCTACGAAACTGGGTCAGCCGGAACTAGTATAAATTACAAAGAGCCTGGCCCGAACCCGAAAAAACAACGGAAGGATGGCATGGAACCGCATGCCCAGCTTAGACTTATTATGGAGCAGATACTCGGAGCACTGCAACTGTTATCTTTAAAATAACCACAAAATCCATTTAAATTATACAACAAAGGCTAGAAATAAACAAACAAAGGCTTAGGCCAGGCCCTCGGGCCATCTTGGAGCTCAGTCGGAGTTGTTGGCCAAGTTAATTACACTTAATACGCATGGAGAAATAGTGTGTGTGTGTGTGGCCAAAGGATGGCTTTGACCAGAAACCTGTTTGGTTATTTGGTGATTTGTGTTTAGAGAGTGTTCGGAATATCCTCGGAAAAGGGTCCGAGTGTGTGTGGTTCAAGACTTTAATGCGTGTGTGTGTTCAGACGAAATATTGGGCAGTCATTTGGCCAAAGATAAACGAATACGGCCGAAGGAAAGGCTGGGTGAAAAATCATTATTTAATCTGTCAAAATGTTTTTTCAATTCGATTTAAACAACATAAAAATATCCACTTGCTTTCCTAGTTAGTTGTGAAAATATTTATAAAACACTATTGATACTTTTCGAATTAACAAAATCTGAGTAGTAAATAGTCGAAGTTTCTCACTTACTGACTGGCAAAGTCAGTGCGAAGTGTGACTATTAAATATTTTGGCAACTATTCGAGTCTAATCACCGGCAGAATGGCCAAGTCAAAGTCCGCTTTGAGGAACTGGTCTGTAGCAACAGCTGGCCAAATTATTCTAATTGCCAGTCAATGGACGTTGCCTGGCAAAACAAATTTAAAATTCCATCAATTTGGCAAAATAGTGAGAAAGCCTTGTGCGATGGCAGAGAGAAGGGGACGAGGGGAGATCCGAATCAAATTATCCTAAAGACGTTGACATTGCTCTTTGTGTGCCGGATCTGGCAAATAGAAAGTTTCCGAAGAAGTCCTTTGTTCGGCGTTGTTCGTTTCATTTGTCGTAGTCTCGCAAAATTGATTTGTCAAGCAGCTACATTAAAAATTGACAACTAGACAAATACCAAAAAGGAGAGGGCCCCCAAATACGTGTAGGTTTTTCAAAGATAGATGGCCATCCCACGGCATCCCGCATCATCTTTCGGCCAGCTGGCAGCCAGGTCTGTTTATAGTCAATATTTTATGAGTTTGAATTAATTTGAGGACATCTCCGCAGCTGCTCGATCCGTGGCCAGGCACGTTTCGGTCCCCGTCCATTGTTTGTCATCCGAGTTTTGCAGTTTGACATATTTCCAGAGTCCAGAGTCCGGAGTCCAAAGTCCAGCGCCCCGAGTCCACTTTGCTTGGGACACCGAAAGTTTTGTACATTTTTCGTTGGAACGACATTATTAGTTATGCAAATTAATGTGCATGCATGCGTAAATGTGAATATTTAATTCCGACTCCAGAAGGAACATGTGACAGAAGATTCCCGGAATCCGTTCTTCGTTTTATGGCTCAGTCCGAAACGAGGCATATAAATGGAGCAAGTTGGCAACGGCAGTCGTGTTGTCAGGGATTTGAAATTGGCCAAGTTTTCCAGTTGCAGGAAACGTGCTCGCTCAAATATGGCGTAACTTATGCGCAAAGTTTTAAGTAGTGCTAGTTTTAATTTAAAATCTTAAGCTTTCATGTATAATGCACTCGTCAATATTTAATTGGCAAGCTAAGCCACCTCAAGGCCTAATATCTGCAAGCCTTAATGACCAACAAAGCTTGCCATGAATCACCTGGCATATTCAGATGGTTTACTTATGCATGACTCTGATTGCCTTTCTTGAGGTTGGAAACCACAAAAACAGAGAAACAGCTGCGGTCACATAGATAGAGCTTGAAATTATAAATGTCTTGAAAGTAATTTAAACCCTCAAAGGCTTAAGTAAAGTAATATAATTTTATTTAAGTTCAATACAAGCAATTGGCAAGAAAAACAAGTTTAACTAATTTATTTACTTAAGAAATATTCAATATGTATAAATAAAATTTATATGAGCTGTACAGCCAATGAAAATGATTGTTTGATTTCCTTTGAATTTAAAGGATATCAACATTTATAGTGCTATAATTTTGACAGCAGCTGTAAGCATATGGACTGCCTTGAATCGTTTATTTTATGCACAAGCACTTCCGAACCACAGAGCAAATTTTATAACAAACATTAATTTTGGTTAATAACTTTATAAGACAAACTAGCCAACTTATGTATGTAGATATCAAACGACTGGGCCACACATCCGCCGGCACACAGCTCATGGCGGATGTTCCGCATTAATGCCACAAACTTTGACTCAACATTTTTCACACAATGTTTCGGGGCCAAGGCAGGCTAAGACAGTTGGGTCGAGGAGAGTTGGGGCATAAAATAGAATCGGAATAACCATACGATAAGCCCAATTTGTGCGCAGCTTTAGTGGCGCATTAGCCATACATAAAGCAGAGATAGACGCCTCCATATTTGTGCGTTGATGTGCGTCACTTCCGCTTGTAATTGTAGCTACAATGTCACAATCGCCAGACCGTATAAACGCCGGGAAGCAAACGCCAGTCCCGGCAGGACGAAGAGGGACGCTCGAGCACACATACATAAACAACAAGGACTCCCACACACACGCATGGTTGTGTGTGTCTTTGCTTTTAAGTGGCTCTGCGTCTTGCCCATCGGGCGCCATGCCACCAAAGTGAAACTTGGATCCAGAACAGTGGTTAAACACAGGATTGCAAATGGAATATTTTAAGTTTTTACAATAAAATGTAATCATAAATTGTAATCAAAACAAGCATGTCTATTATTCCTGCTAAAATGACTTTACTTAACTACGTACTTTTAATTTGGGCCAACTCTGTCCCACTGTGCGTCTCTGCCTGGCAACCTCAGACTCGCAGTCCTCGCCTGTACTTGCCACTTTGTAAGTGGCCACACCAAACGCAACCCCGGCCAAATTCGCAAGCCAAAGTTACTCGGCATTTGGGCGATGTGCCTTTGCCTGTGTGTATTTGTGGGCGGAGCCTCATCCGCAACTTGTGCATTGCCTTGGCAATATTTACAAGTCACTTGTTTTTATGCCTACATTAATTATGCGCGCCTCTGACTTTGGTTTCTGGTCGGAGCCGGGCGCCCGTCTTTGATTTTGATGCCGCTACCGCAATTCCTGCCTGGCTTTGCTTTCTCTCCGGCGCTGTCAACGATGTGGCTGCTCGAGTGGAGGGCGCCCATATTTCTGGCGGCTTTAGATGACTTTCGGGTGTGCGGGCTTAAGGCATTTCCAATAAATTTCGACACTCGACTCGTGTGGAGCTGCCAGAGCGGAGCTGTTTTAAACCCTGCTCTTAATTGCTCGACGCCGGCAAGGGGTCCTGGGCTCCGGGCCAGCTATCTACTACGGCTGCTCATAAATGTCAGGTCGAGGTAACAACTGGCTGCATTAACTGACCCAGTTGTGCTTTCCTTTCGGCGCTCGCAGCCGTGCTCCTTTTGCGCCTTTTAATGACATTATTGCGCACTGAAACGTATAATGCGTCAGTGCCTGGTCCGGGTTTTCAGTCCGCCTTCGCCTCGAGCTACGTCTCCTTGTACGGTCCGGGTGCGGGCTTGTTACTGGGTCTGGGTCTTGTGTGGGCTTTGCAGTGCTCGGATCTGCTTGGCTTTGGGTTAAAGCTGGGCTGCGACCTTGCCGCGCCGTGTTGTGCTCATTTGGGGCACACACTGCGTATGCGTGATTTGCGCATCTTGAGGAAAGCAAACGACCTTGGTGATGCAATGGAAGCAGTGCCTTACAAACATCGGGATCTGGCACATTCGATGTTTTCGATCTTAAGGGATAAACCAGACTAAAAGTAACACAGAGAAAAGCGTTTTGAATTGAAATAAGGGGTTTTCTAATGATTAAAACTATGACTGGTCCAAGAAATTTATCGTATAAAAATATCTAAACAAAAATTGGAAATGTCTCCGATTAGCCATTCAAATGTTAATAATAAAATATTTAAGAAATTTCTGTTAGCAATTTAACCCAATTTAAAATGAATATTTAAATTAAATGAAATTCATGATGTACTTTTTGTTAACTTAATCAAAACTATTATTGATTTGCAAATTGGCTTAGTTAAGGAATTTTGATGCTTGATTTCTTAAAATAAATATCGATTTAAACAAGAAATGAATCTAACTTTGGGAAGACGAAGTTTAAATTCTGAAAGGTTTTCTGCATTTTCAAAATTCATCATTAAAATTACTAATATAATTTATTTAATTGGTTTTGTTTATTATAATCCAAAAGTATTTTTAATTTTCTTTAAACCATCTTTAACTCGTTGTCTTTATCCAACACTTTAGAAATGATTTCAGATTCTGTAAAACTTTTTAGTTGATTCAAGTTCAAGCTACGATGATTTTAATCAACCCAAGAGGTATTTATCTTCACTTTCTTTTACTTCCTTTTGTTCCCATCACACTTTATCTCCTACTTAATTTTCTTTCAATACTCCAACACATCTAGCTAGGACCTTTCAGCTGGACTTTTTCTGCTGCCTACTTAGTGGCGCATTTGCATTTCCCACGCCATCCGTCCTTATCTCCGCGTTATCCTGCTGCAAAAGAAAAGATGAAGTGCTCCATCTTCGTCTATTTAATATTCAATCGCTGGAATTGTTCGCATCCTTTTTGTCGGCTTGAATAAAAGACGGCATAATTTAGTTCTTATTAAATTCTTCTGTTTAATGCTTTTTATTCGGTTTAATTTCTCTCTTATCCTTTTTACACTTTGCTTCTGTTATTATCATAATGCATTTGAATTTCAATTAAACTTAAAAAATTAATTTATAACTAGACTGTGTTTTTCATTTTGTTTCTCTGACGTTTTCTCTCATTGTTATCCCTTAAATGTTGGTGACCGTTTTCGCACTTAATATTATTTAATGCGTATATGTTTTGCTTTGCTTAACAGTTAACTTAATACTAAACATTTTCAATATTTCTGCAGTGTATTCCATATAATATTTAAAATTATTTTCCGTTCGCAGAGTCCTGCCAGCAAATTCTTTTGTTCAGTTTTCCGTTGAGTGTCTGTGTTTGTGTTGTGACTTAAACAGTTTTCTAAGCTAAAATGTATTTTTTTGTTGTTTTTTTCTTCGGTTTGTCTTGTTTAATTTAGTTGCTGTTACTATGTATAATCCTTTGGGTGCAGCTTGCCAACTAACTCACTTGGTGAAAATAAAACTTAACCATTCGCTACGCATAGAAAACATACCGAGTACGTGAGAGTGTGTCCTGTAGGTGTTGTGTTTGCCTTGTTCTTACAGCTAATGATTTATTTATGCAATTTACAGTACTCCATACGGCTTAAATGATTGCTTCTGCTCGTCGTCCTCCTCATATGCTCATGCGGCTCGTCTATTGCTAATTGTTTGCTTGTGGTTACTTACACTCTTCAAAATATTTTGCAAACATTTTGCTACATGTTCCTTCCCCGCACGCCTGACTTCTGCTTTAATTTACAATGGGAGAGATGCGATGTTTACTTTACATAACATTTATTTTAAAAGGGAAGGCCGAGGCGCTGCTTAAACGATTCCTACGGCTACATTTACATACAAGTCTCAAACGGTCGGGGTTATCCTATATATAGTTAGTCCTTACAATGGTAGCCGCTATAATTTACGATATCTACGTTAAATGTTACCCGGAAACACTTGTGTTCATGTCTGTTCGATTCGGTACAACAAACTTAAGGCGGGAGAATTAAAGTCTGGATGGGTGAGGTGAGGTGAAGTGATGGCTGAACAAGAGTTTGCTTAGGACCCGGAGAAAGTTCCGAGGAAAGTAAAGGCGATAAATTATTTAAATGCAACAGTGAAGCGGATGTGGCCCAAATTAAAATTTCATAAACTAGAGCACACTACAAAGGGGGAAGTCCTTAATGCCACTCGCGATTTTCGTCCGGAATTCCCCACTTAGCCTTTCAGGCCCACCCCCGTCTCCGCCTCCGCCTTCGCCACCGATTGCGATTCCCATTCGGATTCCGGCACGGCTCCTGCGGAAGGTTCAACAGCCGAGTCCTCGAGCCGGGGAGTCCTTTGTGTTCCGGAGAGCAGGTGTCGCCATGGCGAAAACACATGCCACTTGGCTCTGAAGTGAGCCACCGACTCGGAACCGCTGCCAAGTGGATCCCAAGGATCCCGAGGAAGTGGTGGGTGTAAAAACCCCCTTCCGTCCCCTTGCCACCGATTGTCAACTAACAACGCCGCCGAGAGTCGGACAACTCAATCGGCACACATACAGGACACAGCAGTCCCTCAACACCCCAGCATACACATGTCTAGTCGTAGGCCCGGGATTTTCTTTGCCTTTTCTTTGCTCTCTTCATTGTGCTGCGGGGAGGCTGCTGAAAACTTTATATTAAATGAAAAAGTTTTTCAATTACATCAGCGGAAATAAAATGCTGCCAGCTTGCCACTCGAAGCACGCAGCAAACAGAAACAAACAACGACAAGAGGCTTTTGTTTAGCGGCGTCTTTGTTTTTCGGCTTTATTAGGTTAGGTCCTGTCCATTGTTCTGCTAGGTACCCTAACGAGCCACAAGTCCATCAAAAATGTGGTGCAGTTGGTCGTGAAAAATTCATATTTGTTGGTAAGTCAATAATACGAAAGTTAAAAAACTAAATACTTTAATATTTAAAAAAAAAATCCAGAAGAATCCAAAGTTTAGTAAAATAATTTAAACTATAGTATTTTAGTGTAAAGTCTAGCATTAAAATATTAAAAAAAAAAACAAAAAGAAACATGATTGAGTAAATAAAATAAAACAAATCGTAGTAAATACACCAAGGCAAATGGGTATTCGTCCTTCGGCTTGCCGCAGAGTCCTTTCTTCTACGCTCCTTTCGCTTTTGCTGGGACTTCTCCTTTTCAGACTCGTATTTCGAGTTCTCTTTCTCTCTTTCCCTGTGCCAATTATTAGGTTAAACTTGGGTCTGCCTTTTGTTTGCTTGTTTTTTGCGGGCAAACCAACAAACAGAAAAAAGGGGAAGTGTAAGTAAGGACAGGCTAGGACTTCGGCAGAGGTCCCTCCTGCTGGGAAGGGTGAACTTAGGCTATGAGTGGTTGGTGATCAGCCTGGCCGCTTACAGGGCAACTGAGTCGTCTAAGGCCGCTTCCTCCTGGCTCCGGGCTGGCTGCTGGCCGGGTCAAATGTCGCTGGTCTCCTGCCCATCGCCCACATATCCTTCGTCGGGACTGTCGGCCAAGGGACCGTTAAGCTGTTTAAGTTTCGCGGCCTCCGAGTCGCCCTCCTCGCCGGCAGGAGGCACTGCAGCGGCGGCGGAGGCGGCCTCCTCCAGGCGCGGCGACTGAGCCTCGTTCTCGTCCAGCTCGGGAATGCTGCAGGTCTGGGCCTGAGCCTGGCCCGGTGCTGATGCTGGTGGAGCTGGTTGTCCGGGAGGAGTGGCTACCGCTGGTTGACTGGTGGGCGACTGGGCAAAGCGGTAGCCTGGCAGGCAGCTGGGCCACTGCTGGAACGGCGCCGGCAACACGGCCAGGTCGCTCTTGTAGCCTTCAGGAGGTGACGGGAATTGGTGTTGCTGCTGCAGGATCTGCTGCTGTTGCTGCTGCAGGATCTGTTGCTGCTGTTGCTGCTGCGGGTATCCCTCGGCGGTGAAGCGTACATTGGGCAGCTGATACTTCTCATAGCTGACCGTGGGACCGCGCTGGATGAACTCCGCCTCCAGGCTGTAGCGCAGGGTGGGATTGCCGGCGCCACCACCGGCCGCCGCCGCCGCCTGGAACTGCTGCTGCTTGTGCAACCGGTTATGTGGCAGCGTCCGGTAGAAGTTGGCAGCGGGCTGCACCTGTTGTTGCTGCTGCTGATGCTGCTGCTGCTGCGTCGGGGACTGCTGCACTAGGTGGGCACTGCTGTAGTCGTAGGCGAAGGCCCCGTCCTGGCCCAGGAAGCACACTGGGTTCAGATGCACGTCCACTTGATGGGGGGCCGGCTTCAGCTGCATGCCCCGGGGCAGTGTGGTCATCGCCTGGGCGAAGCGTCCCATCAGCGGGTGTCCGGGCAGCGGATGCACCCCAGGATGACCAGGATGACCAGGATGACCGGGGTGTCCGGGATGTGGAGCTGCCGCAAGCTGGTAGCAGCCCTCGTACTGTCCGCAGTCGCTCTGGGTCTCGTACTCGCCGGCTCCATCCAGACTCACCGCCGTCTTCAGCTTGTGCTTCACGCTTTCCGCATCGTTGACCAGGTCTGGGTTTTTCTCCTGATAGTTCCGCAGGGAGGCTGGCGGAGAGCAATAGGCGGCAGCCAGCCCATGTCCGTTGCTCAGCAGAAGTGGCGGCGATCCTGGGCCAGATCCCATCAGGTTCACGTTCAGTTGCAGCTGCTGTTGTGCTGGATTTGGCGTGGCGTAGAGCAGAAGGTTTTGCTTCATCTGATTGCCCAAGATGATACCACCTCCGGCAGCTCCATTTGCGGCCTTTGTCGGAGTGAGGGTGTCCCCCAAAAGGAGACCCGCATTCCCATTGAGGCTGTCACCGCCATCGTTCAGAATCGAGGCGCATTTCATCATGCCCGTGTCCTGGCCACTGCCCGTCGAGGAGTCCGTGCCTCCAGCTATGCTCGTCACCTGGTCACACTTCTTGCGCTGCTTGGCCGGCTCCGAGGGCTTCTTGCACTTGACCACTATGGTGCAGAGGAGCACTACGAAGATTATGCCTCCGCCGGCGCTGCTGGCCACGATGTAGTTCATGTAGTCACGCGGGAAGGAGACCTCGTTGACCACCGGCGGCTCCTTGATAATGACCCTCAGGGTGTAGTTGCTGAAAGTGGTGCCGGCGATGTTCTGACCGACGCACGAGAAGGTGCCGTTGTCCTCGGCGCCCACGTTGTAGATGAAGATCTCGCTGCGCTTCTCCTCGGCACCACTGCCGCCAATGGTCTCGTCGATGTAGTAGAACATGTGCAGGTTGTCCATCAGGCTGTCGTTGCTCATCACCTGGCCGTTGAACAGCCAGAGGACCTTCGGCTCTGGAATGGCCCGCACGAGGCAGGTGATGGACATGTTCCGGCCCTCGCTCACCTCCGTATAACTGGACTGAGGACTCACCTCTGGCAGGCAGGCTAGCTGTTCCCGCTGCAGGCCCTTGATCACTTGGCCCTTCAGGCGCGCAGGCTCCATGCACTTGGGCTCCTCCGCTAGCGGAGTGTTGTAGTTGACCAGCCAGGAGTGGACGTCCAGGAGGCGACAGTCGCAGGTCCAGCGATTGCTGTGCAGGCTGATGCCATGCAGCGACTTGGGCAGGATGTGGTTGCCCTGAATAAAGCCGATCCTATTGCCGTCCAGGCGCAACCACTCCAGGTTGTCCATGCCCACGAAGGCCTCGTTCTCGATGCGCTCCACCTGGCAGTTGGACAGCTCCAGCGTGGTGAGGAACGACAGGTGGCGGAAGGCCGAGGTCTTCAGCTCCCGGATGGGGTTGCCGCTGAGTGAGAGGCGCATCAGGGAACTGTAGTCCTGGAACGTCTCGCTCGGCACATTCTGCAGCGCATTATCGCTAAGGTCCAGCTCCACCAGGTTGGTCAGACCCCGGAAGGCCTTCTCGTGGATCCGGATGAGCTGATTGCGAGACAGATAGATCTTCTGCAGGTTGAGCAGGTCCATGCGCAGAAAGCGCTCCGACTGCAGCACCTGCAGGGCGTTGCCGCTGAAATTGAGCACCTGAGTGCCGGGGTCCATGCCTTCCGGCAGGTTGGACAGCTGCTGGCCCCCACACTCCACGGTCTGCTTGCCGCCCTTCCACTTGCACACACACACCTCGGGCGGACAGCTCTGCACCGGGGTCAGGATGAGGGTAACCGCTGCGAGGAGCACTATCCAAAACTGATGGCCACGACCCATTGTCTCAAGTGCTCCGATATTGTTTATTTTTTCAGAGAATTTTTAGTGTTTTTTCGCTAGTTAGCTTTCGCGGTTCTTCAGTTAATATCTTCACCAGCTGGGTCACGTTGGCATGTCAAGTTAGGCCACGGAAGCTGCTCCGCGGGTAAATGTTATTAGTCGATCGGAGGCAGTCACGTCTACGCGAGCGGAGTCGGGCCTCGAGAGGAGGAGCGCTGCTGCCATTATTGTTGCTATTGGAACGCCGCTCATCGTTGTCCTGGCGCCGCCGCCGCTTTTGTCATGGCTGGCACTTCCGCTTCCACTCTAACTTCCGCTGGCACTTCTACCGCCTCGGCTTCAGCTGCTGCTCCTGCCGTGTCCTTTGTATTAATTTCATAAAAATGCCAGGCTCTTGATTTTCGCTTGACAGCGCCCAGAAGTAGGCAATGGGCTCCCCGACTTTCCGACTTTCTTCGCACGCCCTTATCCTTTTCCCGCTCTCCTTTTTCACTCTTTTATCTCCTGGCAGCGTTGTTTCACCGCTGGCTGAGAAAGGCTTTTGTCCTTAATGAAATTATAATGTAATGCATTTGCGGCGTGCTCTTGTCGAAGTTGTTTTGTGTGTCCTTAAATGGCGGTTCCTGCAAGAAAATTAAAAAAGAGCCACAGAGAAGGGATTAGTCAAGAGGGAAAAGGAAATTGTGTTCATATTGGGTTTTCGCTTTCTTTTTTTTTTATTGTATGAAAACGGGAACTAATTAAGTAATGAACTTTGTTCTTATGTATTTCCCAATACACGAACTCCTAAATATAATATAAAAAGTAAGGCAACATTGTATTTATTTGAAATTGGTTGACCTAAAAATTGTTTAAAGTTCAGTTTTATTTTCCACATTTTTAGATTATATATCCAAATTATTATAAGCCGTTTATTATCTGAATGGCAGACAAATATTAATTACAAATCAATGACCCACGGATTCAAAAATGTAAACCAACAAAAATATTTTTCTTTAATCCCCAGACATGTTTTGTATATCGCGATTACAGCTAAACTTATTTTCTAACGTGCGATTAACACAGAAATAAATTGAAAATAATTTGGCGAATTATCTGCGTGACATGGTTCCATAAATTGTCCTTGGCCGAGGTAATTTATTCCCAATAATAAACTTTCACGTTCACACAATCCGGTTGATTTATTTTTAATACGCTTCGCAGCAAACTGCAACAGCGATGTTCGTGTTTCAACAAGGCCCCTGAATTATTCAAGTGTTTGTTTTCCTTTATAATGAATCGCATCGGATGAAGCTGGCTCGATTTCAGCTTGAAAGCGGGCCAGAGCAACAATAAGCTAATTATTATACGAATCGATGTCACAGTTATGTAAATGCATATCCGGCTGGATAAAATAAAATGAAAATCGCAATGGCAGTCGCATCCCTTCGTTGACACAGCGAAAGTACGAATTGAGTTGGCATTGTCCGACTTTAATTGGATGGAAATGGATTGGTCGCTTTGTTGACATAATCCCAATAATTTGCTGGCCCCATTAAGGCACATCATTATGTTTCCACCTTGTCCCCGCCGTTATTTGCTTATTATTCATATTTTTATGAGGGCGGTTCATTAAATTGTCCAGGACCAGGACCAGTTCCAGGACCATTCTGACATTTATATTTGTCAAAATTAATCTAAGTGAAAAACAAAAGACAGACCGAAGTAGAGCAGGAAACGAGAGCAATAAACAATTGAAAATGTCAGGCATAAATCATGCAACATATTGCACGGTGGCTGCCTTAGTTAAATAACAGATAAATTACAGGAAAATTAACTTAAATGCAGGTTTATTGTGCGCACCAAGGAATTGCGAGTACGTTCGTGGAAAACAGCAGAAACAAAGACCCGGATTCCCCCTACCCTGTGTTTACACGGATACAACTGCTCTTTGGGAACCCGAGACGATGAGCTGGACGAACAAAAACGGATCCAAAAACGGAAAAGATTCCGTCGCTTCATTAGCTGCCATTTCGGCGCCCGTCTCCTGGTCTAAAAATTACGGACAGACTAGAATTTCAGCTGGCAGAAGACGAAAACGAGCCGTCTGGCGCCAATGCAAATGCGTAATGGATACTCGGAAAGTGACTCGATGTGGCAGGCACCTGAAGAGTCTGTCCTGCGACGTTATTAATAACCGAACATTAATCATGGCCACCTGCTTTCGGCATTTGGTCAAATGTTTAGTGCTTAGCTTGTAATTGAAGCCGAGATTGTAATGATACACCGAACCGGAGAGCGCACTTAAGCCTCTGCCTTACGCCAAATGGGAGTTTGTTAATTAGGGAAATGTATGGATATGTATTTTTGTTTTTGAAATACCAATCTTTATGTATGCTATTCTGTATTTTGAGCCTACACATTTCTTGAGTACATCTTATTTTAAATGCTGCTTTGACAATTCCAAACGTTGCCATTGGTTGTTAATTTAAGAGTATTCCAGTGGTTTCTTGATGTTTTCGGTGAGTTTAAGCCAGAATAAAATTTTAATTAAATTTTTCGGGAAACATCTCTCGGGCCAACTTTGGAGCGTGAGCATAGAAATATGGAAAATTTTCTTTCTCATTTGGTTGGTAGCTTGTCAGCAAACATTTTTTGACATTTTCATTTGTCAGTTATGAATCAGACACACAGACACGAGATAGAAAATCCTGGCATGCAGTTGTGTGCGTACGCCCATTTGTTATATCCTTATCACAAAATGATTTGACAGTCGAGGAGACCAAGAGGCAGTTCAACCTCTGCTGAATGTGTAACACTCAACTTGGCCCGGAAAAGTCTCTGAAACTTTTTCTATTTTGTGTGATTTAATAAGACGACATGAGCGTAGGAGCCTTGGGCCATTCGAGAGATTTGTTCAACTCCGCCCGGCTACTGCCAGAATTATACGGGCTAGATAAATATTTATTTTATTTTCACATGTGTCGTCCTGTGTTTTCGCAATGGCCCGGCTCTGACACGTCCCCTAAACTGCTGTCATTGGAAATAATTTCAATTTCATTCCAGCGGCTGCTCCGAAAAAATCAATAGGCATTTACAACAAATTGACCTTTCACTCACGAGCAGATGAAAATTTCATAAGAAATTGATTGTGCTATCGGGTTGCTGTGAAATCCCTTTGAAATATTGATGGCTCTGATGATACCGGCAATCGTGTTGGATAATTTGTGTGCGAAAAAGGATTTCACTGCAGCTTACAAGTTATTTTGGCCGTCTGTATGTACAACATGACGTATACGTGATAATTAAGTGTGCAAGTTGTAGAGTAAAGCGAAAAAGAGAGAGAGATTTATTGAAATGGCTGCCTGGGCGTTTATTTTGTCAATAACACTATTAATTATCTGCATTGGAGTTATTTATGTTATTTTAAATAAAATGGGTAATATATTTCGAGCTTCAAGTAAAATAATCACCGGAACGAAAAAGGGGATTGCAGAGAAGAAAATGAGAATAACATTTAAATATTCCACTGGTGTTATTTATTGTACTTGGAAACCACACTAGCTTTGTGTGTTGGGCAACTTAGAAAATTGCTCCATGAAGCTTAGGCCACACTCTATTCCCTAATACCAATTTAAACGCTTGAGCTCGGAAAGTCTTCGTGCAACCGCACAGTTTTATGGCCGTGGCCCGACTAAACTGCCGCCTAATAAGCCTAAGCTAATTAAAAACTTATCAACAGCTGCGTTAAAATGCCAATTTGGCAGGCGTTAGCCAGTTGCCGTTGGCAACGCGAAGCCAGACCACAGTAAACAACTGGGGGCGGCATCATGGAAGGCCAACAAATTGCATTACTAAATTTGCCAAACACTAATTCAAAAGGCTCCAGCGATGGTAGGCCTCTTTAATTTGCACTTGGACGTGAAGTCAGTCCTGGAAGGACTTCAAAGGGGCCTTAGGAAGAACATGTCAAAACATGGCGAAATTAAAATTTACATCACAACTTAAGCGACGTCCGGACGCAGCCTTCCGTCCTTTATTTCTCATGCTTTTTCCGCTTCTCCTTTTTTGGCAGGCAGAGCACTTAATTTGGCACATTGCCGTGCATATCCTGGCAGCAGCAGGACGACGACGACAACCATCCGCCCAGGTGCAGCCACAGTGGCGACAACAAGCAGCATTTTGTTGTAGAATGCATACATTTTTTACAACCTTCCACCAAAGGAGAGAGCAGTGCCATCAGCCAGAATCAGTGTTGTCAGGTATAGCTTAGAGGAAATATGAGTTTATTTTTTGAAAATTAATCAAGAATGTGATTCTGGATATTTTAAATAATTTAAAAAACACATACTTATTGCACACCTCAATATATAAACCTGCCAAATTAATTTTAAAATGAATTCAAATATATATTGTCTATTTAACATAAATTTTTAAAAAGTATTACAGTATAAAGTGATAGTTTAAGTACAAATATAATATCCTTTCATTAGTGTTTAATATAGAGTATTTTTAATTTTAAATATAAAATATTTATATAGCTATGTTATCAACCCTCAAAAATGTAAAAAATTTGCTTGAAAACATCCATACGAACTGCTCTGACAGCAGGAGCAACAAAATCGCAGCAATGGTCATAAAACTTATACCTGCTCTGCGAATTACGAGCCCGCAACTAGCGGCAACAACAGCACCGTGGAGAGATGGGCGTGGCAGCAAATAAAATTACGCATGCAATGGCAAAATAAAATATGCATCAAAAATAAGCTGCAGCTGAATCCGAGGAGTGCAAAAAATGCCATGGCTTACAGCAAAAAATATTTATATAAAAGTAAATAAAAGTGCTGGGACTTTTGGGTTCGTTAAGCTCTGCTGCGGGTTGCAGAGCAGCGTTGAAGGGTCCATGGCCCGAGTCAGTAAATTGGTTGCATAATTAATACAGCAGAGATTATAGTTCACAGAGAGAAGAAATTTGAGCTTTATTTCTGCACAATTAAGGCATCAGGTTTCTTCGAGGGCATCACGACTTCGACTCTGTGTTGCGTACACGTTGCGGACCCGCCTGTTTTATGTTAATTTCCACTTTACGCTTGCCAACACAAACACAAGCGCCAACACAAGTACAAATATATGAATATGAATGTAATCCAAACACAAGCGTTGTGCGGATTTTCACTTAAAAGATTTTTGCAGCAGCTGCTGCCGCCCTAAAAGCTTTAAGAGCCTCGTGCCCCCACACAGAGAGTATAAAAAATCAACTAATTTTCGTTTTATGCTGCAGCAGAAACATTTTTAATTCAAGTGCGTCTACACACCCATGGCAGCCCTCACTAACAGCCTCTAAAATTTTAATAGCTCACACATTATAAACGCAAATAAACGCCTTTGCCTTCGCCTCTGCCTCTGCCGGCATTCCTTTGAGCACTTTCGTCCTGCCGACAGTGAGTTCCACATTTCGATGTACATTTGCCTAGCGAAGCTTAAGTTGTTTGTGGCATGTGCACTTAGAGAAACGAACGGGACCCACTGAGGTGGGTGAAGAGTGGTTGGGTTGGCCAAAAAGTTTTCCAGGGTCCGGCGCACACTTAGGGGGATTTCCCTTTTCTTGCAACTTAAAGGCACTAAAGTTGCACAGAATTAAGCATACTTCCAGGCACTCAGCGGCGTATTATGTTTATCATTATGTTTATACTACGAGTACTATATTTATATATATGTATGTGTGTGAGCCCTAATGTTGCCGCTTTCTTGGCCAACAGCAGCTGCTGCCCGGAAAGTTCGTTTTGGCCGTAAGGTATTCAGGCGGGGAATCGGCGGTGCCGGGGAAATCATAGCTCTCCACAAACTTTTTAATTGCTTTTAAAGTTTCCCAAATATCGTGAAACATTTTGGCCATCGAAAACAAATATCAGAACGGATTTTGTACCAACAAAAAATTGTCAAAACATAACTAAACAGAGGAGAGAAAGTTGCTCGGTTCGACGACTTCCTTTTGTGCTGTTTATTAACTTTCCATGTACTCTTATATGCAGATTAATTGCTTTTTAATATAAGCAAAAAGTTTCCCCCAAAGAACAACAGCTGTCAAGGGGAAATATTTTTGCATAGCATTGAGCAAAATTTGTTTTTCATATTATTTGATTTCCCCCTAAAACAACATTGTCAAGAAAGTTTCCAAGTTGCGGTTTGAACACCAAAAGGTTTCTGCTTAAAATTGTTTCCCTTAAAATTTTGAATTTAATTTAATTCTTTTGGTTAATTATTACCCTAATAATGTGTGTGGCTTTTTTGTAAACCAAACAAAAGGCCGTTCCATAATCACAAATACGTAGGCCGTATACTTTTATCCCATTTTGCAGGATCATTTAAATGCAGCAAAAGTCCTTTCGTTTTTTGTCTCGCATTTTTATTGTCTTTGCGTAATGTTTAATTATACGCTGGCTGATGATGTCCTGATAGCTTTTTCTGCTCGCCACGTTCTTTTTTTGCGCATAAACATAACGCACTTTATATTTTATTTATTTTTCCCTTTTATTTTTCCTCCTTTGCCGACCCGCTTTTTGGGAGGAAACTCGTCTAAAAACCAATCATAAAAACCCTGCCGTAGCCGAGCGTCTGCCAAACGTTTTTATGACATTTTCCTGGCTGAGGGATCCCTGCGAAGCCACGCCCCCGCGCCCCGAGCTATCCACACATGCGGCTGGGTAATTTGCCATAAAAAATTGGAGCAGAGCCTCGTATTTGTGCAATTTCACAGAAATTGTCAATTTGCACTCCCCCAAAGTCTAAGCCGGAATGATGATGACGAGGAACGTCAGTGGCGTCGCGGTTGAGGGGGTTAAAAGAAGGGATCGGGCTAGGGTTTTAGGGGGACTCAAGTAGATAAGAAGGGAGCAAGCAAATACGCGCTGATATTTTTATGGGTCTGCTGTATGCATTGGAAAATCGACTGTTAACATTTAACGCTGCAAATTTAACCGCATTTATGCGCTCTTCTCGGGACGACCGACTTTATTTGACTCTCATTTAATTTCACACACTGGCTGGCCCTAAAAATTGGCATAACAATTACGCCGGAAATAGGCAATGACACTGGAGTGTTGCGTGGGCGGCGGATGTAAGCGCCGGACTCTCTGGATGCGACTATTTGCTATCTGCACTGTACCAACAATGGGCCGCCTCAATGGCACGTAATTGCACTGCACACAGACGCGGCAGCAGGCACAGTGGGTCAAATTGTGTTCTCATTAGGGTCACGATTGCTGTATGCTGTTGGAAGTGAAGGACTATTAGACAGGGAACCCAAGATATTTCACTGAGGAGTTGTTTAAAGGGTATTAAAAAAGTTATCCGAAAAGTCAGACTGATTTAGGTTAACTTTAATCTTAATTAAATTTGTAAGCCAGTGTATCTTCTTGTTCAATGAAATACAAATACATTTCATAAATTTAAATTTGAGGGGCCTTCCATATGACAGAAGCCAGAAAATTCATACCACTGTTACTGTCACTATTGTGCGGCACTGCAACATATCCTTGCAACTAACGCTTCCGTTTCCGTCCGTCAAGGAGACGACGGCTCTCTTGTTGCTCGACTTGCCATTGAAGTTGCTGCAATTTTCGTAGCCATTGCAGTTGTTGCTGCCATTTTCTCGTTGCTCTTCAGACCGCCGCCTTTGTTGTCGCTTGCCGTGTGAATGAGTGCAATTAGCAGTGCCACTTGCCCCCAACGATGCCGTTTTTGTTTGTGTCCGGCTCTGCTGCTGATCTGCCGAGCGGCTTGCATTAAAAATTAATTGTCCTGTCTGTGGCTCGGCAAACAGCCCCTCGCTCTGTCTGGTCCTTTCTCTGCTCTGCATTGACATTGTTTTGGGTAGTGATTGTGCAGCACAAAAGTCGATTAAACAGGAAAATTGTCTGGACCTGTTAGTCTTCAAGGACCACGGAGTAGCACTTGAGCATGTAATTAAAAGTGACTTTAAGGCTATTAGGAAAAAATTACTTGGAAATTTAATACTTTGGGTTCACTATCCCTTCTTTTATCTTTAATATTTGAAGGTAATCAAAACAGTAGAGCAAAAGCCAAGCTCTATTCTAGCCTCTGATATTTATACACATAATTTGTAATAACCATGTTGAAAATATTGATTTAAGGCTTCTTAGCGGCTTCTCTATATGCTCGTCAACTCTCACTCAGAGACCTCGGAAATATGAAAGAAAATAAAATTAAAATGCTAAAATTTCGTTAGGGATTCTGTTTGTGCTTGATTGTGCCATAAATATATGGAAATTAAATGCGTCGCAATATCCTTCACTTAAGCCCACCGCCTGCCTTTAAGAAGGATTAGCAGGCTGAATTCCCTTGCGTTGTTCGCAATGTATTGGGATTTCCTGGGGCTGAACAATTTTTGATTAAAATTACATTTTGGTGCGGCCTTTGAAGTGTTGGGCTTTGGACGTCTGTCTTCCACTTCCACTTGTCCCTGTCCCTGTCCCTGGCCCTGTCCCAGTCCCACTCCTAGTCCCTTTACCGTTTTCCCCATTTTTCAGCCCAAGCCTGTTGGCCGGGTCAATATTTTGCCAGCTTGGGCTACGCACGTGAACGTTTGAATGAAAAATCCTCCGGCCGCACTGAGGATGCTATGGTCACGTTCACGTCGCTGCCTTCGCTACGGGACTTCGTACCTTTTTCCGACTAGCATAATTTGCCGGCTTGGCCACGTTAAGGTCCGGCCCTGATGGATTGTTTGACTAATTAATTTTGCTAGAAAATTTCACAAAATTGCATTTGGTCCGGGCCAAAGTTATTAAATTTTTAATGGATGCTTAAAGGCCCGAGGGCGCTTTATGTGTTTTTATTTCGCCTCTGCCAGCGACCATCTGTTTAGCATTTAAAGTGATTTTCATTTGGATTTTTTCTTAATGCTATTACGTTCTGTTCACTTTGCCATCTCCTTGCCAGCTCCATTCCGTTCGCCTCCTTAGCTCCTGGCTCTCAATTATTTAGCCATTGACAATTAGAGACTTTCGCAGATGCTGCCGCATCTAATGCGATTTTGCCTCATTATTCTCAGCAATTGTTCGCTTTCCACCGATTTTCTTGGAAATTAAATTTGATTCATTGAGTTCCTTTGCTCCCATTATCGCTCACTTCTCTGTGTGGTCAAGTGTCGCCATGAATCGAGTGCAAAATAATCAATGGGATTACAAATAGCATTCTTTTATCGCATTTGAGCTGGGATAAATACTGCAGAAAATGGGATCTTTCTAAAAGAGGAAACTACATCCATTTGAAACATAGTTAAGTAAACTATACCTTAAAATCTATATCTGCCTAAATTCCAGTTATTATTTGCAGTTACTAGCCATCCTGTTTCCCTGCTAAACGATGCAACTAATTTAAATTTCCCATCCCGGACAGCTTGGAACATTTCGGATCCCCAAAGACTTGTCGCATCTGCTTTGATCTCTCGCGAATGCTGTGTTTTCGTTTAATTTCTCCCCAACTCGAATGCAGAGGGGTAAATATGGCACAAAATACAAGAAAAAAAAAATATATAAAAGAGAAGAGAGCGCCGCCAAGGGAAAAAATGGGACTCAAAGTAACTGAGGACCTGTGGGCCTCAGTGGACAGGCCCTAAAACCCCTCGATTCCGAAAGTCGGTCGTTTGATCTGTGCCCCCGGCGCATTGTCACTGTCCGGAGACTAATTAGCGCTTGTGCTGTACGGACTGTAGTTACTCTACAGACTGGGATAGGAATGCACATGCGATTAATTAGGCGACAATATGCTCGGCTGTCATCTGAGATTTGCACGGCAGTCGAATGGGGAACTCTTCGCGAAATCCCTGGGAGAAAACTTCGCAGCAATGTTTCATTTCATTTCGTTTCGTTTGATTTGATTTAATGCGATTCCATTTGTGTCGTTCTCCGAATTCGTTTTCCTAATTCGCAATTGTGTGTGCACAGTACACACACACAGACACGAGAACAGGAGCACAAAAGTCTGATTGTCTAAACGTGAGTGTGTGTGTTGCGCTTGATTTTGTTTGCGCAAAAAATTTATTTCCGTTTTTCTACATTCACAAGGACCAAGACGAATTTCAGAGAGAATATAACAATAAATGTATGTTAAATTTTTTTTATACGTGAAGAAAAAATTATATATATCGCAAGTATTTTTATAAAATTAAAATTGGCTTATTTACTTGTTAATAAAAAGTATACATTTAGAATTTTATTATAATAATTATTTGATTCATTTATTTTATTTTCGTTAAATTTTATTTTTAAGTTTTAGTGTAAAGTTTTCAATAATAAAAAAATTATATTCAAATGCCTCGTACTATAGTTTTGTATTAATAGTAGTTTTCATTATCTAAGCTATTGATAGATCATAAGTCTTAGGCCCAAGTTTTCCCTTAGTTTTATGAATGATAGAAAAATTGTTAAGCTCCAAGACATTTTTAAGGAGTTTTATTTTACTTTATTACTTAATTTATTAATTCTTTGCATGGAAAATATTAGGGTATTCATCACAAAGTCTAACTCTGCACATTTATTTCGTTTTCCTCTTGGCTGCCAGCGCAATTGTGGCTTGTTTACACGGCGTTGCCAGCGTTTCGTTTCATTCTGCGGTCTGCGCTCTAATTGCGCCTTGGCAATATATCAGAGCAGCCCCTCACCTGCCGCTCACCTGGCACACACCCCTAGCATACACACACATACACTTCCACATTCGCGTATGTAGATAGCTCTCCACTTCGGGGTTTTTTGCGCTTTTTGCGCTCATGGCGCTCTTCCTTAGCCAGCTGCTGCCGTTTTGCCATTTGCTTACGCGTTAAAGCTGACAGGTAAAATGGATTTGTTACGGCAATAGAACAGGTAACTGGAAGGGGGTGACAGGTGGTGGTGGTGGGAGATTAAGGGAAGAGAATGCAAGACAGGTGAGAAGATAACCCACAAGTTGGCGGTATGCAGCTGGGAAAAAAAGCTGGGATTATTCCACGGTTGCAGAGCAGTTCTACTTGAAAATTGTGGTTGAAGAATGGGTAAACTATAACTAAAGTACAAAAATATTGGTCAAAAAAGAATGTATATACATTTCTGATTCTAATTAATGCTCACCTTACATAGGTATTTGATGATAAAATATATTCTTGTAAAACAACAAGAAATCTATATTCATATGTTTAATCAATTTTTATTTTCCATACAGATTTTTTAACCACAGTCAAGGTTAATTTTGAGCTTTGGCGACTGAAGGTGAATTTTTGTATTTATTTCTTTCAAGAATAGCAAATATTCGCTTTTTAAAGCGGCACCTTTACTTCCGACCGAATAGGGATGTTTTTATAATGATAAATATCAACTGGTTTATTGGCAACACAATTTAGCCAGTTTGCATTTTGGCCAAGGTGTGCATTGGCTTCTAAATATGTCGTTAGTTTTCTTATTCTCTTTTTCTGCAGAGGCGATCACCGCCAACAGCATCAGAAGTGAGTAGAGCCAGTTCATTTTAAACTTGGAAGAAAGACAATATTGTGGCACAAATCGAATGGGAGGAATGATACTTATAGAAAAATTGTATCCGTTGATAATTGCATTTGAATCGCTTATACCATTTATTAATTTATTTTGTTTTAACATTGAACGCTTTAAAATACCTTTGTATGGGAATTTTAAGCTCAGATTAAATAAATATATTCTCGCAGATGAAGTGTTTCTTTGCCATCGAATAATTTCAACGGATTCTGCAAGCCGAAATATGTACGTAAGACCCTGCATTTTATTTAGAGTGATCCTTGACTGTGTTCAGAAGAACTTTTGGCCAAATCGAAAAACACATTTGAATAATGAGAGCGTTGAGAGCTGCTGCAGTTTTGCTGAGTGCTCTGTTGCATTGTTGCCACAGGCAGGGAGCTGCAAACTGGCAAGCTGGCAGGCAGCAGCTGCTCCTGTCTGATGTCCTGTCCCCTGACAGCCTTCCACTGTCGGCTGCCGGCCACTGACATTTTGGGATTTCGTACTCAAAATTTGAGTTCCTCGCCGCATTATGCATGCAGCCAGCAATGGCCAACAACCAGCCAGCGCCATAATAATGGTAAGCACTAGCTGTCGGAGTCGCAAAGTTTTGGACTTGTGCTAATTGTGCCAGGAGGAGTTTGCCCATTTTGGCATCTGCAATCGGAGAAGTTTGCCGACTGGCAGCTAATTTTTGCCAGCTGTCAGCGCTCTCCATATAAATCCCTCAAAGTCAACAGCACTGCACCCACGTGACACATCAATTCCATACCATGCATACGTACATGCTATATCCAGCATATATCCATCATATTGCAATCGTCAGTTGTGTCGCCGCATGCAACGTCGCTTATCGCTCAGCTCTGTAATGATGGCAGCAGACCCCGAAATCCCCCAAATATCCCTGTGGCCCAACCCATCCATCCGCCCAAACTTCTGTCGTACATTTTTCATAACACAATTCATGTTATTCATGTGCCAGCGACAAGTCATCCCTCGGATCACAGTCTGCGGAAGATGCACAGTGGTTGGGGATGGCCCTTCGAGTGACAGCCGAATTGATTGCATTGCTGACTAGACAATTCACTTTAATTTCGCAAATGCACTTGCCAGCATATGTGGACTTTGTTTCTATACAAGCAGAAATTTGACGTGTATATCTGGATTTTAAAATCTATTTTACCGTAATATTACCTAAGTTTCTCTTTAAACTAACTCCTCAATTATTTAGACTGGTTTCACTGTTCATATTGTTTAAATAAAGCTTAGTCATATATAATTTATGTATATTCGAAAACCGTAAAGCTATATAGAATCTTTAACTACACTCCCTACCTTTGAGATTAAAGAGCATCTCTATTTTACGAAGAATTCAGTCATTACTTTATTCTTCCGCTGCTGTGGTAAAGTAATCAATTTAATATTTGCCCATTTCTACTTAATGCCTCCACATTTGGGTTATTTATGTCGGCGGACTATTACATGCGTCGCCCACTGTGCGATGTCATAAAAATTGTCTCATTAATCATCGCACGACATGCCTCGAACTCGGGGACTCCCGTCCCCCATTTCTTGGGCTCGCGCGTTCGTGATGTTCGCCAGCTCGAGGGGCTATTTCTGTGCTGTTTGCAGGAAACATGGACTTAGTGTGAAAATCCAGCGAGCAATTAAAGTAGTGGCTGCTTCACAGTCCCCCGTTCCATGCCATTTGCATTTCCACTTCCACGCCCAGACTCCAACAGACCTCGAACAAGTGCAGGCAGCATAAATCAAAGGAGTTTCCCCTTCGGAAAAGAGCGAGTTTTATTTTTACTGGCGTGGCATTTTAAATTGTCTGCGCCATATTTAAAATAGCAACTAATTAATTTATTTTTTCACGCCCCGGCTGGGAAGTGCGCATTAATAAACAATTAAGTCGTTTTAATTGCAGTTTGCCTTGTGGATTATAAATTTCCGAGTGGAAATCGCCTGCTGCCAGCCAGGCATCCCGTGCCCCCATAATGGGCCGGAGCTCGAAACTAAATTCGTTTATTATTGATCAGTTCGGGGCCATAAGCTGCTTAACTTGGCCGGGTGCCCAAGCCACCCGTGGAGCCCGGCTCTTTCCCCCGGAATCAGGTGTTCTTGCCTGCTGCGAGGCACTTGGCCGATTCCTGGAAAATTTGCTGCTCACTTTGCTAAGCCGAAAGTCTGCCACACACTCTGCGGAGCACACATGGTACATGGCCTCGGCAATTAAGTTTGCAAAGTAAAGCCCTAATATTTATAATTTTTAACTTGAATTTACTCTCATAAATATCTGTGTATTGCGGAATTTTTAAGAAATCTTGTGCCTTTAAACTTGATGGATTTCCTTGAATTTATCAAAATATCTTGTTAACTTTCTGCTAAAATCTCCCACCCAATATTAGTCCGAGTGCAGGAATTTTAATGTCTTTTTTGATTTGCCGAGATTCGGGGAATATCATCTTCAACTTGACGCCCATTCATTTACATACCTTTCAAGAGCTTTCCGCGCAGTTTGAGGATCTGCAAGTGGAAAACAAGAAAGTTCATTTAAATAAAATAATTAATTCAAAGGAACGTCTTCTTCAATCCACCCCGGGCTGACAGTCTCTTTTCTTTCAGCATAAATTTCAGCAGTGGCGGAAAAACATTCGCTGGCGTCTTGGCCAAGTTAATATGATGGGACACGTTAAGCAGGCTTGAATGATGTGTATCAAGGACGAGCGGCAAAAAACTACCAACTGTGTCAGCAAAAAAGGAAAAGCCGAACAACAACGGAACAGCAACTCAGTGCGGTGTTTGGTTGGGAAACAGAGGAAAAAGGACGATGCCAGGACGACGCTGTGGCTGAGGCCGAGAGGAAAACAAAATGGGAATGACGATAGACATTGAACACGAAAAGGGAAAATGGAGCGAAGACATTAGCCTGGAATGACAGCAACAAGATGCGAGATAGACACTTGGCTTATATCAGTTCTGTTCTGCTCTGGTCTTCGTCCCTTCCGCAACTTGTCCCTCCTCTTCCCTGGGATAACAATAGCAACTTGCAACTCGAAAGGCGTCAAAAGTGCGTGCAGCAAATTGAGGCAAGCTCGGTGAACAACAAATGCCAATTGACTGACAGCCGTACGAATGATTTCAATGGAAATTCGACAAAGCAGAAAGCCGTTGACTATCTAAACAATTTTTGTGAAAAGAATTCCGAAAATGTATGGAAATATAATCAAATATTTCCAGAAACCAGTTAAAACAGAATTCATTCAAGGTGGAAACGTTTTATAATTACCACGCAGCAAGTATGAAAATAAAAATAAAAGCTTTATGATTTATTTTTGTAATAAAAAAAAAAACGATTAAAATTATCCAATATATTTGACACCGAAAAAAGAGATATCAAATTCACATAATATAGTTAATTGTAACATTGTTATGGCACTAGTAATTTATAAATTTGTATTGAAATTGAAAGGCGATTAACTGACAATGATATTAGAAAATATATACATCAAGAATTTATAAATATTACGTGCTTATGCCTCAAGGGGTTGTCAGATAATTACCCTAATTAGAAAGGCTAACGAAATTATAACCACACCACACAAGAATTACAAAAATAGGAAATATATATCACTTGCTTGCTTGGAATCAATTTTAATTCAAGTATTTAATTTCTCAAAGAACTGTGACTTAACTATTATTAACAAGTGACAATATTTATATTTAAAGGTTTTTTATTTGGCCTTCGTTCTTCCACTTTCCCTCTATTAGAAAATAATGGCCTTTTTTCACCGAACTTTCAACCTCATTTCAACCTTTCAGCAGTGCAGTATTTTGATTTTTTTTCTGCTGAGAGTGTGCCAAAGCTGGAGTCTTAGTAAGCAATCTGTAACATGTTGCCAGTTTGAGTTTTCTATTGAAAAGCGTTTTCCGTTTTTCCGGCCCAAGGACAGCTGACTTGGCCTACATCCCTGCATTCGCATTCTCATTCACATCCACGCACACAAGCACAGCGACTTATTCATCGCTCACTTACTTAGTCAGCGTGCCGCCCAAGGATCGATGGAAATGTGGCAGGGGGAGGGATGGAGGAGCAGGGTCTCGGTAAAAGACGCTGCTGCTCCTCCGTCAAGTCCTTCTCCTACTCATTGCTGGGCAAATACAACGCCAGCAGCTGGCTCAGGCTTTTATTTTTCATTTCAAGCCGAGTCCTAAGTGCAGATAGAGAAATGCCTTTCATGCCGCTGCTTTAGTTTAAATATTTATGTAAGCGCGGCATTTCATGAGAAATATTTCCCTATAGCCGGGCAGGCTCGTTCAGAAGTATTTTGCTTTTTTTTTATTATTGGAATGGGTTCGTACTGGGTACAAGTACTTTTCCCATCTGCAACTGCACTTTGGCAAAGAAATTTCTCACAGAACCCTCAGGCTATTAAATTTATAAGATTTTTTGACAAATTATGCAGCTCATCCTTGGACTCAAAATCCTGATTATGTGCTTGTTTTCAAATACTCTGATATATCTTTAAAACTTTAATTATTTTAATATTAAATAAAAAGCAATCTAAAATACTTTACAAATTTAGCCATTCGGCTTTAACTTAAACGGGGCGATTCATATATGCATCTTAATTAACCTGCAACCTGCCCAAACTAGTACAAAATTCATTCGACTTTGTAGAAAATAATTGAGATGTTAAGTGGCCCTAGGTTCCTGGCTTCCAGAAGTGAGTGTAACTTGACTTCAAATTGAATCTCCTGCCACTTTCTTTAAACTCCGCTTACACACAGAACTCTTTGCATCCAAATTTAAATCTATTTATATCAATTTACTCACTTCAGTGCCGACCTGACAGACAATTTCCCAGGCTCAGACCCTGCCCGGACACAGATCTCGTGGTTGGGCAATTTTTCAACAGATAAAATCAAGACCGAACAAATCAAATCAAATGCAGACAACAGCACAAAAATGTTACAACTAAGGAGCGCACACAAACTCAGCTCCAACCGGCACACACACGTGGCAGTGGCAACTAAAGAACTGTAGGAAACAGCAATAACAGCAAACAACAAAAGTAAATTAATAGAAAACAATAACAATTCCCTTTATTATTATTACTGCAGTGAGTCGAGGGCAGGCATCGAAGTGAGTTCTATGGGAGAGATTCGAATTTGTTTTGCCTGCCGTTTGCCGTTTGCCGTTCCGAGTTTGTTGTTCTGTAAATGCCCAAGTTTTTGGCTCCTAAAGTGTCTGTGGCGCAGGTTGTGGGCTGTGTGTGTGATTTACACAACGGTATGTAAGTAAAATACAAATCATGTTCCTTGCGTTCGGCCTTGCCCCGAAAAGTGAGCCACACTCTTTGACGTCGGCCCACGGGGCGGATGCGTGACGTGGTAATATCTGAGCCTTGTCCTGGCAAATGGTTGAGTTTTCTCTGCCTTCCCGTGTATTTTTCTTCCTTTTAAACACAACAATAGCAGCCAAAGAATCAGGGTAAATGGAAACAGCATCAAGAGAATCTCTACGAAAGACCTAAATACCCTTTCAATGTAGTTTATAAAATAACAATCTTTTATAAATTTCATTTAAATTATTATATTTTTAATACTGCCTAAAGCTAACTATATTGATGACACTTTTTTCAACGAGTAATAAGAAAGATTATAAATAATATTGTAATCTAAACAAGAAGAGGGAACTGACCGAGGACACATTCCAAAACTGTTATATAAATACATTCTGAAGATTTTTAAAGGTTGTACAGGCTAAAACCCTAAAATTTTGGAACCGCAGTTTTGCCACAGACTGAAAACTTTCCATTTGAATTTTCTTAGAATCTTGGAAACTAGCACGCATTTGAAATATCTTAAGGATGATTAGGGAAAAATATATACTTTGTATACTTATTCCTGCTCCGGGCGTGGCAAACTTTTTAGAAAAACTTATCACACTCTCAGCAAGCGAGAGAGAGTGAACTGGAGAAAGAAAATATCACAACAGGCAAAGTGGGATAAAAGTCTCACAAGCAAAACTTTTGCCAGGTGTTTGAAGGCGAGTGGGGGTGCTTGGTGTGTGTGTTTTTGTGTTTTTGTGGCATTACGTGCATTGCATGTCGAATGTTTGTAACAAAGTCTAAAAAACATCAAGCACAAACATCGAGCAGCAGCGGCAACTTTATCTAAAGTACGAGAACAACAATCCCCGCCCGCCCTTTGCCGCTGCCAGACATTTCATGTTATTTTCTTGCCTGATTGGTGGGCTCCCTTGTTGTCGTCGTGTTGTTTTTGGCCAGATTTCACCTGCTTTAAGCCGAAAACGAAACTGTTTTCGCTGCCATGCGTGCTGTTATTTTTTGCTGTCTCGCTTTTTATTTACTTATTTTTCGGTTCGGTTCGGCTCGTGTCGTGTTTTGGCCACCTTGCAAATGGCTCGCCAATGATTTTTAATGCGATTTACAAAGAAAAAAAAAATCGAAAAGGGGAAACATCACAGCCTGCACTTACACCCATGACACCGAGACCGACACGGACACGGACCCATACGAGCGGCTTTGGCAACCTTTTTTAAGTGGCTAGCCAATGGAAGTTGGACGGGTTGGGTTTCCGTTTCCGTTACCGGCATTATGTCGCCCCTTCCGCAGCCCTTGCCCGGTGTGTGCGTGTGAGTGTGACTTTATTTAATGCCATTAACGCAAATTGAAAGTTTTACGCCCGCCCATCGGCCATTGCATGCGCAATTGAGTTTTTCGGGTCTGCGACTCGCAATGCGCTCTTTATGACGTTTCATGGGATGGAAATGGCTCAGCGTTTTCAGAATTTTTGGGCGCATAAAAGAAAATCCTATGCCCATTCAGGGTGTTGTATAATTCACTTGCGTCACTCATTATCCGGCACTCGTTAGCCAAATCCCCTCACGAGCCGCGTAATAGTGTTCGTCGTATGCCGAAATGGAGAAACTAGCCGCTGCCATTCATAGTTTCTATAGCCACTCCATGGCCCAAAACCAAGGACGAGATCTGGCTTTATTGCCAACACTTTGTCGCGACTGTGGAGCACCCATTACAACTACTTAGGGGCATGTAAATAACGCAGAAATAAGCCAAGGCGACTGACACGCAGCGTAAGAACAAGTCTGCAGTAAGGTGTTACACCTGGCCACCCCCTCACTGCACCCCTCCCTCGCTGTGCTCCAACCCCGCAGAGCATTAACATAATCGTCACCGTTATGCGCGACGTGTGCATAATGGCGAAGTGCAAGGTGGAGGGGAGATATAGCTGAAGGAGATAGAGGCACGAACACGACGGGGACACGGGGATAAACTATGTTAAGTGCGCTGACATTGTGATATATACTGGGCTCCCGCTACCCTCAAGTGGAAAACGGGGTATGACGACTGTTAGTTGTAGGGCTGAACTTGATTATTTTACTATTTAATGAATGAAGATGCTTACACAAAATCTAAAGAGGTAATTAAGAATATTAACCAAATAATAATAGTAATACATGGAATATGTTTTAAAGGTTTTGAGAAAGTATTTATCCTTCGGTCTGATTACAAGTAAATGTTGGCATTTCGTGGATACTTTGTTATTTTCTTTGTTTTCTCTATCATTGTTTCCTTTTCCTTTCTCGGCTAGTTACCCGAGAAGGCGCGTGTTGGGCTTTAAAGTTACCAAGTTGGCTAGCGTTTTGGGGCAGAAGGCGTTGCCAGGTGTGCATATCAAGTAGCCGCCACGTCTGCCGTGGGACAAAGCCGTGTGGCATACTTTTTGGGCGCAGGCCATTAGCAAACGAGCGAAATGCGAAATGGGAAATGGGAAAAGCGAAATACAAGCGGACGAAAAGCTCACCCAGACACACGTATGAATATAATAAATTATTCGCACACAAGCCAGAGAAATTGAGAGCAGATGAAGAGTCAAGCTGAGAAGTGCCTGGGAAAAAAGGGATAGAAAGGGAAAGTAAACTATATGGGATGCTTGAAATTCCGCCCGCATAGCCTATAAAATAAAAATTAAAATTCCAATTGCAAGCCACAATAATAAAACACTTTTAAGTGCGGCTGTGCTTGCGTCATATTTTTATTTTCACAAAAATTCGTTTGATCAAAAAGGTGCAAACGGTTGGAGCAGAGGATGAAACAGTGGACATTGAATTAAAATGCTTTATTTGAGAAATATAGAAGAAATAATTCTTTTAAAATTAGTTGTTCAAAATTCCGTTAAATATTTATAATTTCTGTTCATTCATTTTAAAAGAAATATCCTAGTTTGGAAAACTAACTAATAAAATCACTAAAGAAATACATTTTCAACCACTGTGCGTTTATATAGCTCATACGTAGAGTACATACCGACCAACATGGCATACCTAAGTACTACTGTGCGACACAGACTTCCATACACACTCACATCTGCTGGGGATTATTAAAAATTTTGCCCGAGAGGCATCTATCAGTTATGGAGCCTACTCGATTCGACAGTGCACGTCTCATTTCAATGAGTTTCGGCCGAGGAAGCTGGAGCAGTAAGAAGAATTTCCAAGGCACTAGGCACTTCAGGAAAAAGTTTTTAGACAATTTAGAGTAAAAATGTAGAAGATAGAATAAATAACAGATTTCAAAACATTTATAGTAAAAGCCTAATTTATACACAAATTTAAACAAAATCTCTGAAAATCAGTTTAAATTAATAAGTTCAAGCAACGTCAAATGCTCAATAAGATATAAGCCCTTTTCGGAAATTTCTTATGCAATTTCCCTCAATACCGTGCAATATTTCTCTTAGGGTAGAACTTCCTGGCTGGCAAAGTGGCCGCCGCCGCATCTTGTAATTGGCATTCTGCACACTGACCGAAATGAAAATGCTACGTGCTTTCATTTCACGTTACGACAGTCGGATAAGTCGGCACAACGCTCCATTGACCGCCGATGGAAAAGCGAGGAAAGGCACTGCTCCTCCAGGAGAAGGCGCGGGCTTATTTGACGTGGTTTTTGGGGCCGCCTTCGTTCGTTTTAATTTTTTACGCCGCGGGCATACAGAGAGAATGGCCGAGTTTCGGCGATTCTTAAAGTCAATCACATTACGCTGGGACATCGAACATCAAACAGCCGACAAAGGCTCTCGAGACCCTTCGAGGAGCTGGCAAATATTTGTCTGGCCTGCATCCCTCGCGAAATCGATCGGTGTGTCGAGCACCTTTCAACACAGGCCCCCAGTAATAAAAAAGAAAAGGAAACCCCAACCCGGCAAACCACTCAACTCTTTTCGCTTCCGTTTTATGTGCATATTCAATATACACAAAAAATTTCATTTAATTTTGGTTTTCTTGGCGTGCCTGCCATTGACAGTCTGCGAATTTCGATGTCAGTCTCATGCGTCTTTCAATTGTTTGCGTGGGTTCCCTTTTTTATATTTCATTTTCTGATAGGTTGAGATGAGTGGGAGCTTCTGTTTGTTTTAGTTTGTTTCCCCAATCCTTTTTCTTGCTACGCTTTAAATGCTTCCCGGAAAACCTCTTTGCCGGGCTCTTTTCATGATTTATTTCCTGCGTAATCCGTGCTCTCTGCTCTTTGGTTTCGCTCAACCGCAACCTACGTCCGCCCAATTTATAAGCACCCAAAATACTTGTAAATTTCAGCCGGATTCAAGGCATAAATATATACGCTGCCACTCAGTTCTTAGCCATCAAATTTATGAGCACTCGTCACACTAACTCATAAAAACGCGGTCTCCCAGGGGCGGGGAATTTTAAAATGCCACAGTAAAAATGTAGGGGGAGGGGCTGAAAGGGGCTGTAAGGCTGCAAACACGAGACAACACTTTGCATGTGAAAGGGCTTTATGGAGGAGCAGAGACGCAGAGGGTCCGCCAATGAGATTTATGTACTCTGAGGCTTAGCCCGAGCTCCGGCCTGTATTTTGTGGTAAACAGCGCCAAATCCTGCCACGCACTCAAAGGCAGAGCCAGGATCAGCACGAGAGCAGGAGTGGGAAGGAGGGACGGGAGGAGTCGACAGAGGACTTGTCGCTATTTATTCTACTAAAAACGCAATAATATATCATCTACAGTTTATCATTGCTATGACGCCAGACTGAAATTATTATCCTGCGAATTTATTGCCTTACAATAAACGCAAAGTGCACGAGTGTGAGTGTGTGGGTGAGTGGGTGAGTGGCCTCTGTGTGTGTGCGTATCTCAGCTACATGGCTTGGCAATTCTCCAGCAACAGCAAAATGTGGAAAAACAACATTTAGAACATGAACCGTTTTGACGAGGCCTCAAAATCAGGAAAAAAGAAACCAAACATTGAGGGGAAAATAACAAGATTCTCTAAAAAAAAATATTAAGCATTCGCTTGAGGATACCCTGTGCCGTAAATACTATTTATTTATTTTTAAACCTTACAATAGTCTTCTTAAATTTTAAAATTAAAATCAAAGTCCGAGATATGCCATGCTCTCTTTTTTATATAAATATAATTGAAGAGTAAAAGCCTTAATGAAATGTCAGAAATTCCTTTAAAATATATATTAAATTTTCATTTTAAAAAATATCCTGACTTTGCTAGGAATTTTCCTGCTGGATCCATCCGAAATTTCCTGTGTACCTAGAAAGCACTAGAGAAACAGAGACCAGGCAGGCATTTGTAATAAAATCGCTTGTTTGCTCACACTTTTTGTTTGTGGAGGAGAAAAAAGAAATCAAGAACTGGGTGGTGCACATGTCCCGATGCGTACATATACATTTTTCCGGCCAAGTTTATATATTCATGGCAATCTCGAGAGCTGTCACACAGAAACTCCATCGCGCATATTTTTTACTATTAGCCGAAAGCAATGGCAAAAATTTGTCAGTCAGGCGGAGGCCGGCTGCTGGCAACTAAAGCCAAAATCAAATTGCTCCTGTCCTGTCAACTTTTTGCATAACCATTTTCTTTTCCTTTTCTGCTCGTACACATTTGTTGTATTTATTTCATTTTTGCGCAGCGAGACAAATAACAGAAGTTTGCTAAATTGTCGGCTGCTGTTGGCCCCATTCCTCAGCTCGTATATCCACATTCTCCATTATGTTCTTCACCCTTTCTGCCCATATTTTTATGACAAGCAAGCAAGTCCTCGCATCGTGTGTCGTCAGACACTCTCGCAGCGAACTACACAACATACTCGTACATAGTTCTGTTTTGGCAACTGTTTGCCCAAATTGGCACACATTTTGTGCATAAATGACAAATGCCTTTGATGGCATAAAATATGACTTTGAAAATTGTTTTGGAGCAAATAAAATGGCCGTTGCTATTGGCATGAAGGGTTTATTCGTTAGTTTCGGTTCAAGGATAGGCCATGAATAAGAGAGATTGCGTGTGAATAGTTCTGACTCTGATCCCTCACTAATGACGAACGATTTTCCTGAAATATATATTGAAACGGGGTTTTTATGTTCAACGATTTGTTTATTTTGAAAAGGATTTTCTAACGATCAAAAGCTCCTGTTTCAAAGGAAATGAATTCCAAGAATGATATTTAAATGAAAACAGTTTCTGGCAGCTTTTTAATCAAACGCATTGCCATTTTCGCTTTAAACTTTTAAAACATTCACAATTTCCAGAAACTTTGCAAAACTTTCATTTACATGCTGTCGTGGCAAATGTAGGCGCCATATTGGCGTCTGAACTTAAAGTTTTCGATAAAGGCATTGAAATATCTAATTAAATTGGGGCTGAAAGACCCACATTAAAGTTTATATTTGAAAGTTTATATTTGAAAGTTTAAAACAGGTTGTTGTGGTTCTAAAAAATTAGCACATTTTATTGATGAATTTGATTCGCTTCAGTTCCTTGCAATTGCTCCTTCACTTTGAGCTGAAAAGTTAATTATATCCACGTCACTGTCAGTCCTCACATGACAACTCAGGCTTGATTTCTTGATTTCAATTCCTCGATTCACATGCGCTCCAATTAGCTGACAATTGACTTGTCAAAACATCAATTATAACTGACACTCGTCGAATGTTTCGCGCTCCCGCCACCATTTCCCCCACTTACTTTTTCCCGGAAAAGCCATTTGCATTTACAAGTCAGGCAATAAGTCGGGATGTGAGTTTCTTGTTCTGCGGCTCTCCCTTTGCATATCGAATGCCGCTTCGACATGACAAATAAATGGGCGCGTTAAATATTTAATTGGCATAATGCTAATCACTCGATGGCTGGCAAAAATTCATTAGCGCTCCCCACATTCGCCGATCACATCTGTCAGCACACGGCGCAGCGCAGCAAACCTCAAAAGCCAAAAAAGCCCTCCATCAAAGCCCAAAAACAATCCCATTTATGTAGGGTTTGGGGTGAAAAGTAAGAACAAAAAAAAAACTAAAAACCCTCACCACAATCTGGCACGTGTTACCCCACTGTGGCCCCCGAAACCCTCGGCTATCAGCTATATCCTGCTGCCAGCTGATGCTGCCAGTACGCTTAAAAAAAATAATATTTAATATTTTCGAAATTTTCGAAATATTACAATTTTAGGCAGAACATTTTTCTTAAATTTAGCTTGTACCCGAAAAATATATATCAATTCATAATTCTTCCTTTTTCTGCTTCCTTTCAAAGAATTTTTTTAGAGTGTTCCGGTGGCAAGCAAACATTACACAATTTTGATTGTATTTCCGTTTCGTATGCGCAGAAAGGCAGCAAACAGGCAGCAGGAACAGCAAAGGCAAAAGCAACAAAGACCGGTGACAGCAACAGGAAGTTTCGCTTATTTCCGTTTGTTTACCTTTGCGCTGTGCCTTGATTAAATGTCAGGTTACCCCGGGTCGGAATCGTGGCTTCCACTTGGCGAGGGGTGGCTTCTCGGCGCTCACCCACTCCGCTGGTTGTTGTGGTGCCCCGAACACAGCTGGCAGCTTGGATATTTTCAAGCAATTTTCACCCAACTTGGCAGCATTTTGTGCTGCATGCGTCAGCATAATCTTATTAACAAGGCAAGTATTCTAATGATTCCCAGCACTAAATGTTTTGCGTGGGAATAAGGCCAAGTTTTGGAAAGGGGAACAAGCATCTGGCGGCTTACTCTGATTATATTACGTAAGCGCCAATTGTTACAGGATTCTGTTATAAATTAAAGGAAACTTAAATTGCCATAAATATTTCTTATCCGAATAATAAGGCTTGTGGATCTAGAGAATTACTAGTACTTAGATAATGTGAGAAGTAGCTATTAACTTCCTCAATTTTTAATCGTTTGTGAAAGAATATTCCCATTCTTTTGAATTTATTGTTTTGGTTGAACTTTTAAAAACTATTTTTAATTGTTAATAAAATAACAAACAAAAAAACAATGTCTCACTCTGAAGATAAAATAAAGCCGTGAAAACCTTTTTAAACATTTATTGTCTGCAACACTTGGTCAGTTTTATACAGTGCGAGACCAAACTGTACAACAGCCACCTAAACAAAAATAATTCTTAAAATAATTCGATGGATATTTAATATTCAAAAATTCAAAAATAAGTAACAGCCAAATATTGTATTACCCACAGTGAAAGCAAATGAAATACTTTCCAGGAAATGCACTTTTAGTGCACACTGTAAGGGTGTACATATTTTATGGCGAGTTCTCGGCTGCCTGGCACCTGAACATGGTCGTGACAGTTTTAAGCCAGGCCAGAAGCAAATGCTTAAAGTGTCGCTCAGACCTTAAATTACAGGGCAGAGGACACATTCCGACTGGCCGCGGACTGCAGCTAATTAATTGGCCGCAATTTGCGCGGGCTTGCGCGGAAAACTTTGCCACGGAAAATGGAAATGGAAATTCGCCGGAGCTCCGCCGTTTTGTAGGTCAACGACAATGATGTTGCGGCTCGGATGAGGCTGCTGCTCCTGTCTGTCTGCCTGCCTGCCCGCCGACTGTTGTTGCCGGCACATGCTTGGGCATAATTTATGTTGCCCAAAAAATGTTTGTGCACTTTTCCCTTATTTATTTATTTTCTTATGCTCCCGTACGTTTTTACTGTTGCCGCTCTGTGTTATTTAGCGGCATTAAAAGCTGCCGCGAAAATGTTTTATTTACCGAAAAATGTATTTGCATGTCTGTGCGGGGCATTTGCATAATTGTTAAACAAACAGCAGACTAGATACGCGTGTGTGAGTATGCAGCACTGCGGGGGATGTCTGTGCACTTTTCGGCATTAGACAAATTGGAAAATAACGAAAATATTGCGTAAACATTTATTTAACTGTGACCTGAAAATCGATTAGAGGGAAACAATGCAATCTCTTAATTCTATTTAAACAATATAAAACCTAGCTTATATGTTTGTGTTCTCCTTTATTTTCTTAGCAATTTATGAATATTTATCTTAATATTTCGCCAAGAAGGTATAACAACTCCATTTAATCTCTCCCATTTCCTGCATCCTCTGCTCCAGCGGAGCATTAAATTCCTGATAGAATCTATTAAATATTTAACTTATCGCCGCTCTAAATCAATAGCCAAATATATTAGCCGTGGTATATACATGCTATCAGCTAATACATATACATCCACACGGACTGCCACACTCACACTTGTGCACATAAAAAGCCATTCAAGCGTTTCATAATGATATGAGAAGGGCGAAAAAAAAAGAAATGGGGAGACATGCGAAAAATAGCAAACCCAACACATTGCCTCAACTCATTTTCGCATAAAAGGACGCCAATGTGTCGGCCTGGCAAAAGGCCAAAAATCCTGGCACTCACACAGACTAGCACATCTATACTTATGCCGGGCTAACCCACACACAGACACTCGCTTAGCGCTGCTATATAGAGCCATTGGTACATGGCAAACAATAAATGTACGCTGCCAGCACAAGAGACCAACTAAATTATCAGTAATATCGGAGCGCCAGGATAATGCTCTGCGAAGGAGAGTCCTTGTGTCTGCCCGTGTATGTGTGTATCCCTATGTGAGCTTAGGGTCGGGGGCGTGGCTCTCAGCTAGGCGTGGCAAATAAACACATCAGCCAAAATGCTTTTTACTTAAATTAACAGAGCAGCGAGCAGCTTGCTTCGGATTTCGGACTCTCAACTAACGGTTAGTCATTAACTTTCATGGAAGTGTGGGTGCACTCGAAAAAAGTAATAAATGATGTCGAAGAACCCCTGGAAATGGTTGCTTAAATGAATGAAAAATTCTTTTAAAATTTGATTTCAAACTTTACTGAAGAATATTTTAAGAAATTCAAACCAAGTTAAACATTTTTAAATACAAGGAACCTAGGGGGAATTCAAACACATTTTGTTTCTTTAAATTTTTTCAACATTAGACACTACTTCCATGTGTCACTCAGAAAATCAATGAAATATCTGTTCTGGCAGCTTGTTCAAATGTAAGTGGATATTCGAATGCTCTTAGCTAAATTTCAGATACAAAATAACGAAAAGTACTTAATGAACATGATAGCTGCAACGGCAGAAATCCCTTTTTGGCACTTGAAAACTGAGACTTTGAGTTCACATTTGATTTGCTACGCGCCGGCACATCAATAATAGAGTTTGCACAATTTTTCTGATGGCATATAAAATTCCAAGTTCGCACATAGAATTACGTAATGGTATCATAATACCCAACTCACTGGGGTGCAGGGAACAAGCTGCTCATCAGCCTCCCTGCCGTCCTGCCTGCCCCTGTTTTTCCCACCGATTTCCCTCATTTCCAGGGCTTTGCCAGCTCTTTCCTGATATGGCATACTTAAGCAATCGAGGCAAATGTTTTATCGTCACTTTGCCGCACACACTCTCAGAATACATATACGTACACAGGAAAAAATTAAGGTTTGCATTTTAATTTGAACTTTGTTTTGTTGAAAATTCATTATTAAAGTTATTTACATATATTTTTATATTTACATAAGATTCTTGAAAATAAATATAAGAAGAAAGATGCACACGTTTATTAATGTACCTTATTTTAATATAAAAGTAAACAAAATAAATAATTATTAACTTTTATGTTTTATGCAGCACACATTTGATTTTTACATAAACAAAAATATACTAAAACATTAAATTATGAAACTTTAAATATTTTAATAACAAATCAAATATTTTTCTTAAGTGCACATATATATATGTGTGTGCGGAATACAAAATGGCGCCAGTTTCCGTATGCCTTTGGGCCCTCTGCATCCTTCGGTTCGCCTCAATCTCAATCGTCGGAAAAGTCTATCAACGCATGGACCCCAAGGCCAGGGAATCCGGGTTGAAAGACGAAAAGACGAGAAGACAAGCCAGCAAACTGAACCGAAATGCCAAACTCCGTTTTGGCCAAAATGTTTAATAACGTTGCTTCGGCTTTACTTCCCCCTTCGCTCGGATTGCCCGGCATCAAGTATACGACAAGTTGTACCATTGTAAATTTAATAAAGCCAGACGTCAGTGGTGGTGTGAGGCGAAAATCAAGAAGCCAGCAATTATTTGGTTACGCAATTACCACAGCCAGGCAACCGGCAGGTTCAATAGGCTTAAATAATTTGCCAAAATCCCCTTGGCGCACAAAACAAACAAATAAATTCAATGCAAAAGAGGCACAAAACTTTCCGGTCCCGAAAAACACAAACACAAATAGTGAAAGTTTACAGCAATGCCAGGGGGTGGAGGGTTAATGGGGTGGCTGAGCGAATGTGGGCGTGGCCAATGCGAGAAAAGCCGTCTTCTGAACTGCCACACAATTTATTATTATTGTTTTATATAAACAGCAAATGCGCGAAAATAAAGCCGGCTCAGAGGGGCCAAAGAGGGGGGCTAAGAAACAACTGAATTTCCTGTTTTATTGTCGTCCTTTGAATGAAAGTTAGACGAAAATGCCACTAAAATATGAGTTCGTTTGCAGAAAGCAAATCAAATTGCTAAAACGTCGCAAAAATGCGGAAAAAGTAAAGTTTCTGTGTATTTTTTTGCTAGTTTTGCAGCTGTGTATTTTCATTTAGAAAAGCACTCGCTTTAGTTTTTCTCATTTAATTTTTAGTAGCTTCCTTTGAATGCGAAACGAAACCAGCCCTGCAAATATTTCAAAAACACAAAAAAAAAATTAAGTTCTCAAATTTGTCGAATTTCTTTTTTAAATGCATACCAAATGTATCAATCCTTCTTAAAAGCAAACAACTACAAAAAAACTTATAATAGAAAAAATTTAAATTCAATTTGACGAAGCAACTGGAATATTTATTTTCAAAATATCTCGTATTTCAATAAATGATTTAAGCGAATTTATGGTCGTTTACTCATTCGTCAGTGCGATGATTTACACAGCTCCCTATGGATATTTATTGTGCAATGTAGTGGATATTGCCAGTCAGCCCTGCAGCTCAATCATACACGCTTTAAAGAATTTATATTTATGGCCAGATCGGATCAACGGAACCCAATATGTCCGCGAATTGTCCATCAGAAATAAAGCAACGACAAACAAGTAATAATAAAACCAAATGCATTTCGCATTAAATCAATTCCCGTTGACTCGCCGCCGCAAAAAGTGGCACAAGCGCCCCATCAATCAAATATAAGACTCACACACACACAGTGACAGAGAGACAGGACAAAATGGCGAAAGGATAAGCCCCGCACATGGATTTATACATTTAATTAAAATGCGGCCCAGACACACAATATTCGTCAAAGTGATTGGCCCGAAAGCGGCTTAGTCAACTTAAGTAAATTAAATGTTATGGTTGTTGGGGTAGGTGGAGTGTGCCTGGGTTGCTTTGCGGAAAGCCCCAATGAAAATTGTCTTTAAAACAGTTTTCGGCGACGACAAAGCTCAAATCGCAATAAATACCCAGCCAAGTGGAGGGTGTGTCTCGTCTGAAAGGAGGGTGGCTGGAAGAGCCCTGGGAAATTTGCATATTTTAAATTACTAGTGGGGCCTCTTGGCAACGATTGCTTTTGGGGTTGACAATAGCACAGCCACGACAACTCCAATTTATTTGTAATTTGTTCGAAATTTATATCAAACGCACGCCTCACACCTATTTCCGGGCCCCAGAGGGTCTGTATTTCACATACACGCCCTGCCACACATAATTGCACTCATAAAATGCCAAATGCCTCGTCTTACTCCGCACGCTTCGATATTTATGCCCTCGATTGCTACCCTTTAGATGGTAGTAGGGGTATGATGAAATATTTTAAGAAAAT
>JAEIIJ010002643.1:0-10483 GCA_018904815.1 Drosophila ogumai
CACCTGCAGCTTGGCCTTCTGGGCCTCCCGCGTGTGCCCATCATCGTCGCCATCGTTCTGCAGCTCCTCGTCGCTGAGATGGCCGTGCGGTACATACCACTCGTTGTACTCCTCCTCGGACTCCTCCTCCGACTCGCGTTCCTCCTTCTCGTCCTCGCTGGCGCTCAGCGACTCGCCCGGCTCCTCCTCCTCCCACTCGCAATCAGAGTCCAGCTCGTAGTCGAAGTGAGCCTAAGCAGAGATATTTACAATATTAAAATATGCATTCAAAATGAGTACTCCTTGAGGATCCCTACCTTGTCGTGGGCCAGCGGACGGCGGGCGGATATGGTCTGGCTCTTCTTGCGCCAGGTTCCGTAGTAGGGGGGCCTGCGGTTGTCCGCAAAGTGTAGATACTTGGCTCGCATCCTGGCCAGCTGCTTTGGCTGCTCCTCTTCAATGGGCAGGCCAGCGGTGGCGAGGTCATCTGCGGGTGAAAAAGAGGGCGAAATTTGAATTGATTGTTGTGGTAGTGGCTAAAGGGGATACCCACCTATTACTTGGACATCTTCGTCGTCCTCCTCCTTGGTGTACCTTTGCAGTCTCGCGTCCCGCAGCGTCTTCAGCGGCTTGTGGCGGCCACTGCTCAGCTCACTGAGATAGAGATGCGCTCGGTTGGGTGGCTTCCGCCGACAGATGTCTTCCTCTGCATCCGAATCTTCGCCATCCAGCTGGTCAGGCTCCCTGAAGAGGCCATCCAGCTGGGAGCGATGCTCGTGGCACATGGAGGCACGCGTGACTGGGGCCAGCAGCATGTCATCCTTGATCTGAAATGGACGAAAGGCCAGGGTCTGGCTGCTGGCCTTGGTGCTGTCGCAGCTGGACTGCTCGTGCTCCAGGCAGGAGGTGGCATTGGTATTGCCACCAGATTTCGGCAGTTTGGGCACAAAGAACTTGGTGAAGGACTCGGCGGCGCGCTTCTTCTTTTGCTCGGCCTCCTCGCGCTCCAGCTCCTTCTTGCGACGCTCCTCGTCCCTCTTGCGCTGCACCTCCTCCTTGGCCTCGTTGCGCTTGCGCTTCTCCTCGTTCTTGGAGTCCACCTCCGCCTGCCGCTTGCGCTCCTTCTCCTCCTTTTCCACCTTCCTCTGCTGCTCCTTCTCCTCCCTCTCCAGCTTGCGCTGCTGCTCCTTCTCCTCCCTCTCCAGCTTACGCTGCTGCTCCCTGTGCTCCTTCTCCTGCTGCTTGAGGCGACGCTCCTCGGCCAGCTTCTGCTCCTTCTCCTCGCGGGCCTTTCGCCGCCGCTCGAGGAGGCGCTGCTGCTTGGGCGTGAGTGTCTTTTGGGCATCGATGGTGGACTCTGGGAGGCTCTTTCTCAATGGGGCATTGGCCTTCTCGGCGGCCTCCGTGTCCACATCCATCTCGTGCTCACTGCTCGAGTTTTGGTCCTCGCTGCTGGACAGGATTACCGAGATGTCGGCCTCGGCAACCGCCTCTTTATCGGGTTTCTTCTCCTCCTCCTTTAAGGCTTCCTCACTGACAGTGGACTCTGTCTTCTTGCTTTCTTTTGGCGACAGATCCTTCTCCTGCTTGTGCTTGTCCTCCTCCGGCTTGTCCACATCCACAGCCACTACCTCCACTGCTTCCGGATCGTCTTTCTGACTCTTCTCGTCTTTTTCTGGCTCTACAACCTTCGGCTTCTTCTGGGGATTTAACTCCTCGGCAATGATCTCGATATCGTCGCTGGACTCGCCGCCCACCTTGTCCGCATCCTTTGGCGAAGCGTCTGCGGCGGCATCCTCGACCTTCTTGAGCGACTTCCTACGCTTGGGCCGCTTGTTTGCCAATGGCCACTTGATTTGTATGGGAGCCGGAGAACCCTTCTCCTTGGCCTTGCCCTCTGATTTCTCCTTGGACGCCGACTTTGCGGCGGCCTTTGAAGTCTTCACGGTCGTATCCTTGGCTGCCTTGGCCTTTTTTGGTGGGGCAGCCGCCACTTCCACCACCGCTTTCTCGTCCTCGTTCTTGTCTTCGTCTTCGTCGTCCTTTAGCTCGATAACCAGATCCTCCACATCCTCTTCCGTGGTCTTGGCCTTCTTGGTGGCCACGGCGCCGGTCAAGTTCAGGTTCTCCTTGCTGTTGGAACGACGCAACAGCTCGTTTTCCGTGGAGCAGCCAGTGCCCTCTTGTGGAGGCGTTTCGTCGTCAAAGGAGAGCTTCCGCTTGCGCGGCTCCCTTGTCGCCGGCGGCTCATCTTCATCCAGGTTCACCACTGCACCAGGCTCGACACCGGAGGTGGCGGCGGCCGCAGCGGGGGTGGGTGCTCCGCTGGGCGTAATCATCTTGAACGGCAGACGCGTCTGCACGAACTTCTTGCCATTGCTGGTCGTACGCTCCGCGGACTTTTGTACACTTTCCTTTGCTTTTCCATTGATCGGTGTTTTCACCAGGCCGGCGGGCATTCTGCTAAGGATTTTCCTGCTTTTTGCCGCTTGTTTTTATGGGATCAAAGAATGGAAAACGCGCTGAAAACACACAAGAGCTAGAGATGGACGGATGTGGGCGCGAATTGCCGCCAATAGATCGCCGTCGCGATCGATACATCGATAGGCGCATCACAGCCTAGAGCATTGGTTTGGGTCTGGGACAAGTCTTAAGCGAACACTCGAACTAGAAATCGATGAATGGGAAAACATCGATGTATCGATACATCGCCGATGTTTCTATTAGATGATGCTTTAAAAAATAGTGAAAAACGTAAATTTGACAAGATCAACAGGAAAAATCATTGCACTTTTTAATTATTCAACATTAGTTTGATTATTTTCTTGTAAAATAACGGCACCGCATTTATTTATCGACTGCAGCGAAAACTGCTATCGAAAGCCCGATTTCTACCGGCTTTTGGACTTCAGTGTGTGTGTGTTTGTGTGCGTTGCGTCTGTTTATTAAGGCAAATATAATTATTTAGAAATAACAACTAAGAAGGTTGGTATTTTCTGGCCCTGAGTGACCAAATGCTAAATAATTGTATTTTTACACTGTAGATTGGCCAAAAATGCTGTGGCGCGGACTCTGTCTGCTGGCTTTGGCCGTTTTGGCCACACAGCCGACGCCGACTTTGGCACAAAACTCGCTGGCTGTGGAGTCGGACGTAGTCACCCTGGTGCCGGGCGCCTCCGTCAATGTCACGTCCAATCCGTCCGGCAAGGCGCTCTGGACCTTCTGCTACAAGGGTAAAAGACCCTCGATTATCAGCTTCTTGGAGACGGTGGAGTTCTACCTGGCGATTGCTAGCGAGGACTATGCCCAGTATGGGGGCAAGACGCCGACGGAGGTCCTGGAGCACTACAGGGAGCGGCAATCGCTGTTCAGTGTGACGCTGTTCTCCCAGAAGCGCCAGCGCATCCAAATGTCACCCTTCGAGGAGCAATGCATCGGCATTGCCGCTCGGGAACCGTACAGCGTGACCCTAAACTACGTGCCCCTGGATCTGTGGCGTCTCCTGCAGCTGGTGGCCGGCCTTTTCATCTTCTGGATCAGTCGCCGGCTGGCCAAGAACAGTGTCTTCTACTATCTGGCCGGCGTTATCCTGGGCATCTGTGCCTCCATGCTGGTGATCATCTATCTGGCTGCCAAGCTGGTACCGCGTCGTCCCGTGATGATTGGCGTTTTGATAAGCGGCTGGACCCTGGGCTTCTATGTCCTGAAGACGCTGGTGGACAACTTGCGCGTCATCCTGCTCACCTACCGCGAATATGTGGTGTCGTACATAATCATCACAGGACTGTTGTCATTTCTGGTGAGCAAGCGGAGACGGAGACTCTATCTGGCCTGGCCTTGACCTAATCTTGGGGTTTCTTTTGCAGATTTGCTATCGCATCGGACCGCCAGTGAATCCGCGCTCGCAAAACATCATCATGTGGGTGCTGCAGGCGACGGGCGGCGCCCTGGTGTACTTCACCAGCTGGCACACGAACGCGGCCACCTTTTTGATTGCCCTGAACTGTGTGGCCTACTACTTCCCCCAGTCGCTGGTGAACTACTGCAAGCGGGCATATAGCCGCCGCTTTCCACCCAAGCGGCGGCTGCTTACCCAGGCGGAGTACTACCAGCAGACCGTCGAGGAGACCGCCAAGTCCCTGAACGACCTGCGGCAGTATCTCAACAGTCCAGGGTGCAAGCAGTGGGATCTCATCACCAAGCTGCAGGATCCCATGCGCTTTGCCGAGTTCGCCAATGGGGCACCCCATCTGGAGGACGAGGAGATCGAGGACTATTCGCGGGCCCTGGAGGAGTCCTTGGAGCTGGAGCAGGAGGAGGATCCCGAGGAGTTTCTGCAGTGCAGCATGCACTACCGTCCGCCGGCATACAGTGGCCTGGATGCACCTATGAGATGAGCAGGAGGAGCAGAACAAGACGCAGGGGAGAGTAGAAGTGCCGCCACAATTGAGACTGCAGCTCGTCTTAGTTTTAAGTTCCTTTTTGTACTTTATTTCCCTTTTTTTTTCAATGTCATTTTGTCTTTCCCGTCTTTTTTGCGTCTTCTGTTCTTGTCGAAGTACAAAACCAAACACCGAAGAAATATATTTAAGAGATTCACCGAATTTAAAGTCTAGTTTTAGTTATAAACTTTTACGGGGCCGCACAGCGGACTGGCAGCCACTGACAGGCCTCCGAGGGCGGCGTGTGCAGCTGTCCGGGCAGCATCTTCACCCGCCGCCGCTCCTCGTCATGCTGCTCGGCCGCACACATGGTGAGATCCCGCTGGCGAAAGATCAGCACGTTGTCCAAGTAGCCGACGGTCCAGAAACTGGTCGATGAGCTGGGGCTGCCGGAGCGCAAGGCGCCCACGCGATTGCCCTCGGCAGGATCCACATACAGGTACCACTTGGACAGCTCCCCGCGAAGCGTAAAGACCGGAGTGGCGGTTTCAGCATCGGCACTGGGCTCCTGGACAAAGGCACGCATCAGACCCGCCGAGTCCGTGTAGTTCGGCTGCCGCCAGGTGAACACCTGCCTGCCGTTCAGCCCGTAGTTCCAGTCGTCCGTGATGGTCGTGTATAGGTACTCCCGATCGGAGCCACTCAGCAGACAGAAGCCCTGCGGATCGAAGAGCAGACGCAGCACGGAGGGCAGGCTGTCCTGCAGGGCAGCCATGCGCCTCTGCAGGCTCGCATCCACGCTGGCGTACATGTGATGCGTGACTATCCGGTTGGCCACGCGGGCCACGTGGAACAGGAAGACATCGTTGCTGTCGTGCATGGTCTGGTAGCGCCAGTAGAGGGCCAGCTCCGCCTCGATCATCATCTTGAAGCTCACCTCGTCGCGGTCTGCGTAGAGCTGCTCCAGCTGCCGGACCAGCTTGTCCAGCGGCCGGTGGAAGTACACATCCTCGACGGCACTCACCAGGATGTCCCTCACCAGGGCGGGCTCTATGCTGGCCGCTATGTACATGCCATAGGACTGTATGTTCTCCTCGGCGTTCAGCAGATTCGCCAGACGCTGCGACATCAGCGTCTTCAGGTGTCGCCTCACCTCCTGCTGCAGCTCGCAGACGGAGCGGCCGGTGGGTCCGCTGAGGCATGGCTGTTCGTCGCGCCTAAAGTTGCCCAGCTGGGTGTACAGGAGCTTGGCCTTGTCGGTGTCATCCACGAAATCGGATCGCAGGACGCCCCAAATGCTCTGGAACAGCTGCAGCTTATCGCTGCGACTGGCTGCCCGCGGCAGGATGCCCTGGGAATGGAGTCAAACACTTGAGTTCATCTCTTTAATGGGATTTATAATGCCAAAGGTCACCTGCAAGTTCTCGAAATCGGGCTCCAGGGGCAGAACCTCCCCGAGAACCAGTGCTGCACAGCAGACACAGAGGAGGTGGAGGAGCAACTGCTGGCGCTGCTGCATCTTGCGGTTAGCCTACTGACGGATCCCAGGCGACTGGGCTGGGCGATCACAACAACCGCGCGAGAGAGCTTATCGCTGGCGAAAGGGGTCACTGGAGGTCCATCTTGATTTGCTTGGCGACCTTGTAATCGGAGCTGGACTGCTCCACTGGCAGCGGTCGCTTCTGGCCCAGCATGGCCGACGTCTTGATGCGCTGCGTCAGTTGCTCCACTTCCATGGGCATGCCCACCGCGGAGGAGCGATCGCGGGGCTGTCTTCGTGGCTGGGGCACCACAAACGCCTGGTAGATCTTCTCCAGCTGGCCGTGGGAGAAGCTCTCCAGGTGGGGCACCTGCAGATGACGCTATTTAAGCCGGTAATTAGAGTTTTTTAGTGAAAATTACAAGAAGTTTTTACCTTTTTAAGCTGGGTTATAATTTCCTTGCGTCTTAGGTCTTCATCCATTTTGCTTAAATGATTGACAAGTAGTAAAAAGATAATATTATTAAATAAAAATAATTAAGGCGACAAAAAACACAGTGCCAAAGTGTTGTTGTGCTTGCAAACAGCTGTTTAAGGAAACGAGTCACCGCCAATTTCTTAAAATAAATTTATCATATAAAAATATCGATAAATATCGACCAACATTGCCAGACTTTCCGTTCATGAGACACCAACATTGCCAGATTGTTCAGCGAGCGCCACCGCCATCTAGCGTTGTTTGGTGTAACCCGTAAGTCTGTCTTGTCCCGCAGATGCCGCCACCTGCTTTAATAATGCACATCAAAAAGGATCATTTTGAAATGAAACTAAACAATTTCCGGTTAAATTATTTAAAAATAATTAAACGATTTAATATATTTATTATATAAACAAACACATTGGTTAACAAACGCAAAAAACCCGATTTTTGGCTTGTTAGCGGTTCCCAGGAATTTCACTGGGCACTGGGACAATGGTTGCCGCTATCAGATGGCGCCACCTGCTGGAACCAGAAACTGTTCCCACTATTACCGTTCGCTCGTTGTGTGTGGGCGTTGCGCTTCACAATGGGTTCCACTGCAACGATTGGCTGCCAGCAAAAACCCTGCGCAAGCGGCAATTTCAAAATGTCAAAATGCTGGCCACGCCCCCGGCCCCCCTCTGCATAATGTGTGTTTTCATCTTCTATCTTTTTCGTGTACACCGCTGCTTGCTGCCGTGCTTCTTCCACTGCTTCTGCTTCTTGTTCTTGTTCAGCTGCGGCCGCTGCTTCTGCTGGTGTTGCTTCTTCTTCTTTTGCTATTCCCCATTTTGTTGATGTGTGTGTGTGTGTGTGTGTGTGTGTGCGCTGTGTGTTTGTGTGGTTGTTTGTTTGTTTGTTTGTGCTTCGTTTGTCGTATAAGTGATGAGTCAATTAACCCAACATTCCTGCAGGCCACATATTGCTTTAATTAAACAGACAAACAAAATCGCAGCAGCAACAACAACGGCAGCAACATAAATTGCACTACTTTTGCCACCATTTTGTTGGAGCTGCCACTGCTTCGCCTGCTCTCGCTCCCACTCATCTCCCTCTTCCTCTCCCTATCCCCCTATCCCCCTTCCTTGTCAGCCTCATTTTCCCCCGTGACTTTTGGGCCAGTTAAATGGCAAATAAATATTTGCATTTATTTCCACGCACACATGCACACGGACACGGACACAGACACACTGGCACACGCACACATGTGCAACCTTGAAACAAAGGCAGGAAGAGGAGCACAACTCTGGCTGGCTGTTAATTAAACTTTAATTACTTGTAATTAATAAAGTTGATTGATTTGCCGGCCATAAAATAAGCGCACTTTATAAGCGTGTGTCTCTGTGTGCGTAAGTACATACATATGGCACGCTGCCATTTTTATTGTTAGTTAAATATTTTTAGTTGCCATGTAAATAAGGCACTAAAAGATAACCATAATGTTAATATAACAAAAAATATTAAAAATTAAAATACAAATTTGTTAGTTTAAAATAGAGTAGAATCCCATATGGAGACATTCCCTAAATATTTATTTCATAAATTTTAGATATAAAAGTTAAGCAAATTTTGTAGATAAAATTGTATTTATGTCAATAAAAAAAATAACTACAGAATGTTTTTATTTTCTAAATTACAAGGCAAGTTGTGAATAAATTAAAAAACCTTTTAAGAAATTACAGCTAAAGTTCCACAAAATGAAATTGTTAACCTTTTTCCATATCCTTCGTTCGCTATAATTTTCAGGTGTTTAATATCTTTTAAAATGGCTTCTTTTGGTCTCAGCTCAGCCAAATATTTGGTACTCAAGCGATTCACCTCTGCCACTATTAGCGAGCCATAATTCCCCGACATCGATCCAGACAAATTTCGCAAAAACACTTCCCCCGGAGCAGCCAGGAAGATGATGATGATGTGATTGCCAAAATGGATGGACAATGGCCAGAATACGAATGGCAATGTATGGGGATGAACAAGGGATATGGCCTACACTGTAAAATAAATTGAAACAAGTCCAGAAATGAGCTGAAAACTAATCGAACTTTGATTTTGTAGAGCGAGATATATTCAAGAAATATAATGTTTTATTAAACAAATAAATTCATTGGGGCCTGAGAAAATTGATAAGATAATTACCCCCATTTTTATTCCAAGTGTAGGATACATGTACATATAGGTTTTTCGGATAGGGGCATGCAAATTGCTGTGGCAAAATGCAATTGAAAAGACGTCGAAACAAAGGCCACGCCACACACAACACACACAACTAGTAATAGAAACAGAAGCCGAGCTATATTTGCCAGGACACTCAGGACCCGGCCAGGACAATGGACCCATGGACGATGGACGCGGAACAATGGGCCAGGACTGAAAATAAATTTTGCATGCTAAATGCAACAAACAAAAATAGTATTTTCAAAATTCGCAGTGCGAAAGAGATGGCGCCCGTCGCCGGAGACCATGGGAATAGGAATAATATCGCACTCAATAAAGGATTTCCACTCGAATGTTTTTCGGGAAAAACACAATACCAAAAATGGTTAAAAATAGGTAAAAATAGAAAAAAAGAAGACAGGAAAGTACCAAACAAATGGCAATGAAACGAAGCTGCAAGACCATTTTTTTCTTTTTATTTTTCACTTCTATTCGAATTTCTATTTCTATTTCTATTTATTTTCATTTTTTTCTGGGTTGCATAAGCCTCAAGCTTCACATAATATGCGTTACACAACAGTAACAACACTTGGAAAATTTTAAAATGTATTTCCTTACAGGAAAAGCATTTGTGCTGAAGATCAGGGAATACGTTCTTGAAACCAAAAATAAATATTTAAAAAATATACAAGTGGGATACAGCTACTGTTATGAAACGCACTGTCCTCGCGGCCACCTACAGATAGTTGCAGCTACGGGATACAGATACATCTGCGGAGCGCATCGTCCACACTTGATCGACTTCTGACTTAATGCAGCTCGGGCGTTCAGAATGCAATTTAGCGGAGCTCGCAAATCTTGCAGCAAAAAAAAAAAGGAAATAATACAATAAAAAAAAACAACAAAAAAAAGATAAAGGAAATTGGGATGTGAGAGAGGCAATCATCAAATAAATATGCGAGTGAGTGCCTCTCGTCCGGAGTCTTTTATTTGGTTTGCTTGCCAAACAAAGGGAAAACAGGAGGAGCGACGAGGAGACGAAGAAGGCATCACCATCATCGGTGCCCCGTCAAAGTCGAAGTCCTTTGAAGATATTTGATACAAATTGAAAGCGATGATCTGGAAACGTCGAGTTTGAGTCAGAGTTCGAGTTCGAGTTCCTTCGAATACTATATGTTATGCCATCTCGACCGATGGCACCCGAAGTTGAGGCAATTTAATTCGCCAGATCGATTGCGGTAGTTGATCCTTGGAACGGAACGTCACTTGGGGATGCACTCCCTGCAGATGCCCCGACCTGAGTTGATTTGATTTGGCCAAGCGAATGGAAATCGAATCAAATCGAACCGAGCGGGGTGGAGTGGAGTGGAGTGGAGTGGAGTGGATTGGATGAATGGATCCGAGATCCGAGGAGGTAGCCGTACGCGATTATGGATTCATTGACGGGGAAGGCGAACCAAAAATCATGAATGAAGGAGAGAATCTTCCAGATACTGATACTGAATGGTATATCCTTTAGAGGATTTGAAACAAAAACCATACTGAACAAGAAAGGAAGCTAACTTCGGCACGCCATTACATTTTACCTATACTTAGTATGCTTACAGACTTATAAACCTTATGAAAACTAATGCAAAAACGCTTTCCGAATGGAATTTAATGCATTTTTGACTTTGTTATGAATTTTTAAAAACATAAATAGTTGATATTTTGACTTTTACTTTTGGAAAAATTAATATATAAAATTATAGATAAATCTTAAAATTAGATTAAGTATGCAGATTTATTAACCGTAGAAAAACGAACACAACAACGTTTTCCGAATTGAAATTGGGGCATTTTTGGCTTTTTTATGGATTTTTAAAAACTCGATTTTTTACCAAAAATGATAAAAATCAAAATATCGCAATTTTCTCAAAAAAAGCAAAGGGGTTACATCATGAAAATCGTCAAAATCTGAAAAAAATT
>JAEIIJ010002660.1:0-14247 GCA_018904815.1 Drosophila ogumai
TTTTCGGTATGATTTTGCACCATCTAATATATATTTTATGTAGGGAACTCATTGGATATTCCATATGGTATACCATTATCTAAATTTATGGTTAATTTTCTTCATCAGGCGGCAATAAATGCCTGATTTAGCTAAAACCCATTATCATAAATAAGTTAAGCAAATGATAGACTGAAAATATATACAATTAGACTGATTCTCAACAAGTGTTTACAAATATATTTTGGGCTTATTTATTATATTATTTTCAATTATTATTTTTTCATAAGAAATACTTTTTAAAGACCTTATTTACTTTTTAATTGGAAGTGTAGTGTATGGTTTAATTAATATTCTTTTCATATGACTGTAAATGTTTGCTTATTTTATAGGAAATGTTACCTAAAAAAGTAAATTATTCAAACAAACATTATTTATTTCTGAAACAATGCAACCTCCGGCTAAACAATGCTCCAAATAATGTGGAAGCCATGTGGATTTTATATAAAAAAAAAGTTTTGCACTGCTGGAACTCATCCAAAATCGCTCAATAAACAAGCGCGAAGAAGCCAGGCAGGCAAACAATATTTTCAAATGTCTAGAATTCCGCTCGGCACACATATTAGATCATATAAACCGCTCCGCTTGCAACCGGACCGAATTTTTTCTAGCCACCCATCCATCCACCCAGGCCTCCTCCTCCACCTCCGGTTCCCCGAATTATTTTTAGGTGTCTTCGTGGGCGGATCTTCTCTAGTTTTCGGTTCGCATTTTGGTTTACCCAAGTAAATGAACTGAATGTTTGCCTAGAAATGATTTTCAAATCATTTAGGCTCTCGGTACGCAGTAAAAGTCAGTACATAGAACATTCGTCTACCTCAACTTTTGATTATTTCTTTAATTATGTTATTTTGCCTGGCGATTAACGCCACATTTTCATTTAATTGGTGACGCAGTCTATGAGTGGCAGACACCAGGGGCTCTATCCTCTAACCCCCTAAAGGCCCCCTAAAGAGCACACTGCACTTTTCTCTTCTTTTTCAGACGGCACCAACAATTCCTCTACTGCTCTGGTCAAGAGTTTAATTTTTTTCAAAAACCAAAAAAAATTTATCAAAAAAATAATTTGAATTTTTTTTTTTTTGATTTTTTTCAATTTGCAATAATTTTGTTCTGGCTGCTACAAATTTATTGCCTTTGGAGGCGTACACACAATCATAATTAATTTTTGATTTTCACACGAGAATATGAGAATATATATATCTGTATCTGTTTCTTGTATTTTGAGCGACAATTTTGATGTGAATGGTCTGGGGAGAGCATTTCTAGAGGACAGAGGCGACAAGTGGCTGCCATAAATCTCAGCCTGGAGGGTATATGAATATTTCCTATAGAGAGGTTTCTATACGGGAATGCTCAAATATTTATGATATATTTTTGGGGATTTTAATGGGGTTTTTAAAAATAATGTTCTATAAAAATATGTAGATATTAGACAGGATGTCATAATTTTTAAGTGAATTTTTACCTTCTTAAAAGAGTTTTATGACCATATTTTTGCAAGTACCCATTACAAAATTTACTCGAACATTTTCCAGTTGAATTTTGAGATATATTTTATAAATACAACCCCATATATCTTTGAAGCCATGCATCGTTAGTTGAAAACGTCATCAAATTAAATTCGTTTCGCTTCAGTTTGGCTTCATTCATCTTTAGAAAAATTCTAGAAACTAAAATAACCAAAATCTTCTTCTAAAACGAAAACTCTGCTACAAAATATTGTGACAAGAGATGTGATTTTTGGTGAAACGAAAGCGAAAACTGGTGTCTTTTTGAGAAATTACAAAGATTTGTTAATTTATCATAAGGAAAATCGGGCGAGTGACTGACTATATATAAGCGACGACAAAAATATATAGTTTTAGGCGCGCTTTTGACATCAGTTTGGCCTGCGGGTTGTTTTGTCTACCGAAACATTTTTTAAATATATATATATATCTACTAGATATATCTTAGAGATTTTAATTTTGTCAGATTTTTGTGAGTGCTGCAGTGTGTGTGTGAAATTTTTCCCAGAAAGACGCCCACGTCTGAATTCCCATCGGGGGTATGTATATAGAGAAAATAAAAAGAAATTTGGCAATAATTAAATCATCGAAGCGTCGAGTTGAAAATCGAATTGTTTCGAACAGGTGCCGAAGTGCGGAAAAGCTGAAAGCGATGGTATGCCTTTGGGGACAGAGCGACAGACAGACAGCTCGCCAAAACGGATGGCAACAGTTGGCAAATTGTTTAACGATGACGGCTATATCAATAGTCCGGAACGGATCGGATCCCTTGGGTTTGCTATAGTTTCCCACTAACCTTTGTCCCAGTTGACGCGGGGCTTGCCCTCCAGAGCGTAGGGGGTCTCGATCAGCTGGAAGCCATGAGCCTGGATCAGGGCCTTGGCCTCGCCAATGAGCTTGGTCTTCAGTTTGTCGGTGACGCCCTTGTAGTGATAGGTCACCGAGATCTTCTTGTCCTCAACCCAGGCACCGGAGCACACGACCTAGTGAGGAATAAATAAATGGAATTATTTTATATGAATTGACTATTGTATAGCTTTAATTATTTGTTAAATTATTATAAATATATTGAAAATTAAATTCAGAAAATTTAGAGGCTCTCTGGTCATTATTTAAATATTTATTAATGTCTCATAAATCACTAAGACATTATTTATAATTTAGAAAATGCCTTAAATAATTTATATATATTTTGTAGTTCAGAAAATGTGAAGGATAAAGTTGGTTTATACTGAAGAAATTGTTCTAAAAAAATCTTGGAAGGTTTATTTGTGCCAGGAAACTAAGATATAAGTTATTTTTAACTTCTTTAACATCCTTTCCCTCTTCAATTCTAAATGAAACCCCTAAAAACCCCTCTATAAAATCACTCTTCTTACCTTCTCCTTGAGCTCGGCCACCAGTTTGTTGTGCTTCTCGAGCAGCTCCTCGGGCATCTCGATCTTGAACTTCTTGCCGGAAGGATACTCAACCTCCAGGCCATGGTTGCCGGCATAGGTGACATTGGGGAACTTCAGGTGGTTCTTGATTTCGCTCAGTTCGCGACCGGAGAAGACAACCATGAATATCTTGTCGTTGGCAGCCAGCTTCTTGATGTTGATTTCCGTATCCTTGGGCATGACGGACAGCTCCTCGGTGAGGGGAGCCAGAGTGCCATCGTAATCCAGGAGCAGGGCAACCTTATCCGTTTCGGGGTTGATGAAGCTGCAATCGCGGGGGGATTAGGTCCTGGAATATTGCAACTCCCCTGCGATCCTGCGAAACTCACCCCTCGAGGGCCTTGACATAGTCCTCCTCCTTCTTCAGCAGCGGGGCCTTCTTCTGCTCAGCCATTTTGCTCTGTATATGTATCTAAGAGGTGTACGGATTTATATTGTATCTACCGGATATTGCGCGCCGTGCTGGACGTTCCTCGACCGATTTAATACTAATGACCAGCGATCCTCAGCAGCCACATATCGCCTGTGAATCTATAAGTATACGCGATCCGATCTCGCTCTCATTTCGGTTCACTCTCTCTTTTTTTCTCTCTCTGTATGGCCGAGACGGTGGCAACTCTGGTCCCGTACGTTGGCCAAGTAATTCCCACAATATTTATGAGGCATATGCGCATAAAAAAACACATTCTATAATGGATCTTTGGCTGTATTTAGAGGGATGTGTATATATATTAAAAGCATACACACAAGTGGGCTATCTATATACCCACGATTTTTGGTTTTCTGGGGGATGGGGGAGCATATAGTCTGTAGTATATATTGTGACGATGTCTTTGATGCACCTTTGTTTGAGGTCGTTTTTGTTTTGGAAGTGCCTTAGTCTCTCCTACCAACATGACACACTTTGTGGCGACTGAATTAGTTGGATTTCCTTTAGTTTATAGTTTTGATTCACAAAACAACTGAGTTTTAATTGCTTGAATTTGTAAGATATTTGTGGATTAAAGGAACGGAAAATCTCTTCAGTGAATCGATGTTCTTTGCAAAAAAAATTTTCATTAAATTATCTATTTATTTCCTTTTGATCTTCAAACGAAGACCGATGCTGGATGTGTCTGCGAAAAGATTAATGAACAATTTTGTATCGGACACTCTTGGAACCAGCAACAATATTTATTTACCGGATTATCCAAAGTTGTGTTAACCAAATTAATCTTGACCTGGTTCTTTAAATTCATGAATCTATTTGAAATAGTTGCTGTTATATGTTGAGATAGTTTTAAGAAGAAAATGTTAGATAAAATATATTTAAATATCAATTTATTACAAAACACGTATGTATACATTTTTTGTTTAATAATATCTAATTATTTATTAGTTGTTTTATTTTTAATATTCTTTTTTAACTAACTAAACATATACAAACGTTTTAATATCTCTTATTAAAAATCTTCTAATTCTAATATTTTTATTTAATATAAAGTTTAAACTGTTGGTTAAAAAATCTTAAATTCTAGGCGACATAAACCCCAGCTATCCATTTGAGTAGATCGGTCATCACAGCCTGTTTGGGCAATCGGAAGTCGGCAAAAGTCTGGATCTGAGCGTCTGCAGCAATTCTAAAAGAGCGACCCAAGCCTCTAAGAACCTTTAAAAATAAATACAAATATATAAATAAATATAAAAATTTAAATAATATAAATAAACTCACCCTCATTGCATCTTCGTCGGTGGTGTCATCTCCGGCAAACACCACACTCACTTCCTGTGCCCAATTCTCGCCAAATTTCTGCTTCAGGATATACAAAGCTGCCTCTCCCTTGTTCCAGTTTACCGGGGGCTTAGCCTCAATAGCTTCATGGGCCTGATTCGGTCTGAATCCATACTTTTTGCATATCTCCGCCGCCAACTGCTTCTGCTCATCCTTCAGCTCTACGGGGGTGTCCCTGTAGTGATAGGTGAGGGAGACCCGCTTATCCTCAACCCAGGCTCCATTTTTCTCCACCTTTTCCTTGAGCTCCCTAACCATATTCGTGTAATTCTTTTGGATCTCTGTGGGTAGTTCGTAGTCGTGCCTGGAGCCATCGGGATACTCAATCTCTAGACCATGATTGCCTGCATAGGTAATTCCCTCGATGTTCACTTGTTTTTGGACATCTTTCAAGCCGCGACCCGAGATCACAGCTAGGAAAACTTCGGGATGCTTGGCTATTTTACGGAGAATGGCTTCCAGTTCTACGGGCATTTTGGTCTTTGCGGGATTATCAGCAATGGGGGCCAGGGTTCCATCGTAGTCCAGGAGTACAGCTACCTTGTTGCTGGTGCTGAGATAACTGGAAAGGGTAAGGGAATACTTTATTTTATTGATGTCAAATATCAACAAGTATCGATAAATTTAAAGTTTCTTTTATCTTAAGACAAAATAATTGTTTACAAAAAAATTTCAATGACAAGGGGTATATGATTTTATATTTATAACTTTAAAATAAAAATTAAAATATTTAATGAAATCAGAAAAAACTGCTTAAATTTTCAAAGCATTAACAAAATGACAAGTTGTTAAGTAAGCTGGTAGGGTAGAGGCTATAAGAAATATTTAAATATTTAGCTAGTGGCTTATCAGCAGTTTGCTTATTACATGACACAGCCACAAGGTCACAACACTTCCGTTAAATAATTCCCACTTACCCGGGAAGATTCTGCTCAAAGTCCTCTAGGTTGTTAATAACAGGTGCCACTCGCTTTTCCGGCATTTTCTCTAATTCTTGGTAACTCCTGGTTCCGCTCAAAAGGCAAATCCAAATAAATACAATTGTTTTCACTGGAAATTTAAAGATGAGATGATGATTAGTTCCGCGTTTTGGGATCTCTTATCAATGTGTTGTTGATGTCTCAGTGTCTCGGTTCAAACTGTGCGATTTCTCTAACTGAGACTCGCTTTTAAGGCGCTCTGAGAGATAGTGTTTTCGCTGATAAGAAATCTAACTCTACGGGGAATCCTCTCACACTCTCCCAAGCTAATTATCACTTGGCTACGATTATCTCTGAAGATCAATTCACCTTTTTACAGTGGCGTTGGGTGAAGTGTTTTGCGGTTTTCTCTCTAGGAGTGGCTGCTGTCTCGAAACCTATCCCTGATGGATCTGACTTGATGCTCCTCCAGTGACTGCAGTTTTATAATGTTCCGTTAAATATTGTCGCCGCCAGGTTTTTGTTTGGCGAACAAAGGCCCTGCCGTCCAGATGCTCTGATTCAGTGCATCATGCGCTGCCTTCGTGGACGGTGCGTGCATTGCCTCCCCCGCCTGCCATCGATCGTTAAGTTCAGATTCGAGGGTCATAAAACAAAAACCAAAATCCATAAATTCCACCCACAAGACAGCGACATTTTCCCCCTTTCCCTTTTTAATTAGCAATGAGAATGCAAATCTGGTTATGTCCTCGCGTTCGTCCTCGCCGCCAAATCCCTTTGACGTGACGATAAGCGTGTCCCAGTGGGTGGTATCCCATCCTTAACCCCTATTCCCCCCCAGACTGAATCTCAGTGCGCTGTCAACGCGATTTCGGGGCACAAATATTTGTTACATGCAGCGGAATTGATTAGGCGACAGCCCAGAGAGTGCCTAAAAATAGTCGCAGCATGAGCGCGACACGCGAAAGCCACGAAAATGGACGGGGGTTCGAGGGGAATTAGTGGGAGGTTCCAGACAATGTAGGGTTAACTTAGGGTATTTTATACAAGGGGTTGATATGAATTCTGATCAAAAATAGTGCAGTTATTATTTCTGGCTTTACAAATATTATACTAACGTTGTTCTTAGAATCCCATTAAAGGCATTTCCAGTACTTCTTATCGAATTTTCATTACAAAATCTTCCATTGGCAATGAAATTTTCCAAGATGAGAAATTTTCCAGCAACAGAAATTTCCCAACTTCACATTTTTGAAGTTAATATTTCATATTTTCTGAAAAATTGCAAACTCTAACATATCATCATTGGCAGTGGGCCAAGACAATTTCTAGGTTAGTGCCACTTGTAGAGGTTGACTGCCAAAGTGAATCACGTTGTCTGGGAACCGGAGAGCATGCTCCAATAGCATGCTCAGGCAAACACAGACGCTAAGCAGACCCAAAACAAATCCAGACCTGATCAGGCCAAACTGTTTACACACGATATAAATACAGTAAGAATAGCTTAACAGGAACCATTAAAATATTAAAAAAACAATTATATACCGATAATTAATTAGGTAAACCTTTTATTGTGCTTCTGCGGAATATTTTTAAATTATCACTTATTATTTAAAAATAAAATAGGAAGGTAAAAATATGTTTTAGAGTAATGTGAATGTCTTAAGATATTGTAAATAAATAAATAATATTTACTTTTTTAAGTAATCAAATATTATAAACTTATTATTGATAGGTTTTAATTGTAGTTCGGATGTTTAAAAATATTTTATTATAATTTAATTTTAAACTTAATTTACACCTAAAATTTTCTCAACAAGTTTTTTGTTTCTAAATTTTCTTAATAATTTGTGTAATTAACTTTTAAATATTTTTAAAACTATAAACATTTTTTTTCCAATCGAATTTAGTTCTTTTCAAAGAACTCCGCCTGTTCTATTATCAAATAGCCATCGAGACTCACTTCAAAAAGACTAAAAAATAGGGCAGACAGCATGCTCATATCTAAAGGTAAACAAATTAGCCGGAGTTGGAGTCCCCTTAATCAAATCTTTCGATGGGCACGAGCACAGCTGTCGTCGGACAGTATCGAAGTTGCTAATTTTGATCTAATTGGGAGACAGCTAATTTTCACATTGATAAACAGGTGTCTGGGACACCCGTTCCACATTTTTTTCGCTCAGTGTATATGATATTGGCACTTGCAAAAAATCTGTGTTAATGTTTCCTATTTTCCCACTCACTTTTCCTTCCACCAAATTGTACTGATTGGCCTGTCACAGATCTTAATTCGCTTAATTTGTCAATTGAAAAACTGTCAATTAATCCAAATAAATCTGAGCAAACGCTTTGATTCCGATTTTTCCTAAATATTTTCGCAAATTGATAGATTTCTGTTTTCTTTTCTTCTAATTTTTGTTTTGCTTAGCCAGAAGAGCTTTTTTCCCGAAGCTCTTGGATCAAGCTCGCTGACTCAGGTAATAATGAGGGTCATAATGACGAGGCGGGGCAAGATTTATTGGTGGCCATAAATAGAATTTTGAAAACACTTGGCGAAAGAGGCGGTCAAAGGAAGTGGCTAAGAGTAGCACAGTGGGCTGGGGTGTCTCGGAAAATCTTAATTGAAAATAAGGAGTGATTAGGGGAAAGGCAATAAATGGCAGCGGTACCTTTTTTGGAATCCAGGTGACAGTGGCTTAGTTTTGTTTTTATAGTTACAGGTAAAATATTATTAAACTTTTCTAAAATGAAATAGATATAGTAAATAAATCAAGGATGATAAAAGTCAGAGGATAATGTGCAGTCGGTATAGGATAGATAACATTCAGAAACCTCATTAGTTCTGTTAAACACTTTTTGTAGTTTTATAGCACTTTGTTGCTGATTTCCTGCTTGAGAATTTTAACGTATTTTAGAAAAATTAGTTAGTCAAGCAATAAGCAAAATAAACAAGGTAAAAATATATTATTTGTATTTATTTAACTATTCAATTAAATATCAAAAATAAAATATATAAAATATTTTAATGCTTAAACAGTAATTTCCATTTAATTAGTTGTTAGACAACAACTTTCAGGTTAATTTTTTTTGATAAGTCCATATGGTGACAAATTAAAAAATTGTTATTTTGTTTTTAGTTAAGCTCCAATTAACATAAACAAGCTGCTTAGTCAAAAACATTTTCCACCCTCGCTTTCTTAGCCTACGTAAGTTGAGGAAAATTTTAAGAGAAAAACACAAGGAGAAGGGGGCTGTTGATGTTTTTAACACCTTTCGTTCGTTTATCCCGTAAACAACAAGAATGCAAAGTGACAGAGGAGTGTGACGAGCTTGGGGGCTTGGGGAGGCGGGGTCGAAAGGTTGCTTAAAGGAGACCAGGGCTTATGGTGGACATTAATCAACCGAATATCGGTATGGCTTCAGGGGGGTCAAAGGGCAGTCGAGCGATAACGTTGGCCCAAAATTAATGTTTAGCTCGGCTGACAAAATCCAACCTGTTGCCACTGTCGGGAGCAATTAGTGGACGTGCCACGAGCCGTTTCGATGTCAACAGGTTGCCACATGGCATGTTTGTCTTCGATGCACACCGTCAAGGGGCGTAGTGGGTGGTCTGGAGGGATGGATCTTTAGGGGGGCTTTCAGCGCGTGTAAACATTTCTCGCAGTGTGCGTGTGTGTTTCGCGTAGCATTAGGGCATGGCTTATTGCCAATTACATGGAAAATGTTTGCATACCCTCCTCCTCGTTTTGTGTTTTTATTAGGTTTGTGTTTGTTTTGTTTTTCGGGTCTCTAATGTTAAGTGAAGGTCAGCCTGGCCAAAAATTCAATTGCCCTCCCGCGGCGGCAGCATGTTTGTAATGGAGCCTAGGAATATGGGGAATAAAATACTGTAAGTTGTTGGCAACATTGTAGCTGGTTCGGATTACAAATTGTGTTGGTCAATATTAAGCTGAAAATTTTGGGATTTAAATGTGTACTTGGGGGATTTTTGAAAAAAGTTTAAGTACTTCCAGATATATAATTTAATATTATAACAAAATGTATATAATTTAAATTTTTAGTAAATTTTTAAAAATATATATTTCCCAGAAAATAAAGTTTGATTCAATAATTAACCAATTTAATGTTGTTCTTGACATTTTTCTCATACTACAAAATTTTATTGATTTTAAAGCTGAAATTCAAATCAAAAACAAGACCATTTGTTATGCAAAAGAACTTTATTTTTTTTTTTTCGTTTGGGACAACAAAAGTTTATAAATAATAAAACAGCTTAGGGTGTGAAAACAAGTTGAGCACATTATAAAAAATTACTTAGACACAAACCCCTGTTGTTCTTTAATTTATGCAACAAACATACTATGTGTTGCTACCCATAAGAACACAATTTTCTTAAAACGTTTTAAAGACATCACTAACTCTGGGATAACAAAATTATGTTTTAAAAATTCACAAATAAATTTTAAAAATAAATAAATAAAGAGTAATATTTTTTAGAGTTTTGTATAGTAAACTGTAAATAGTAGATATATAATTTAAAAGGGCAAATCAATTATAATGCTTACAAAACTAAGTTTTAAAAGGGCCTGCCAACTTATACTATAATTATTTATTTTTAAACTATAAATACTAGTTTTATATTAATACGATTTCTAAAGTCTTTTATTTTTTCCCACAATTCCAAGCTTAGAACTTAATTTATTTTTTGTTTAAATCATTTTAAGTGAGGTCTCAATACGTGTTAAGTATCCCTCAAAGTTTTTCTTGCCTTTTATTTCTCATTTTCCGCTTTAGCAACATAGCAATTGTAAACATATGTTTCCCTCGGCGAGAAATGTTGCTGGCAGCATGTTTGCTATTGCTAGCGAATATTGGCGGGCTTTTACGATGCTTATAAACTTTTGTGGCGAACTGTTGCTGTGTGCGTAGCTTCATTCCGCCACAGGCAGCGCAGCAGATGCGACGCGTCGCGGTTGCAGAGGAAAACTTTACACGAGTTATTGTTGTTTCGGACTCTGCCGACGATTCTGCTCCCGGTTTCGTGTTATTCCTATATCTCTGCCACTATATATACATATGTGTGTCTCGTGTGGTGCAGCACTTCCTTGCCGAACTCTTTTGCATTTTACATCTGTCCACATATCGCAGGACTCTGTTGACACCGCCGCCTGCGAAGGTGGGAAAAGTGCGGAAAAAGTGGGTGGCGACCAGCCGCACTCCGTGTGGTTTTTATTATTGTTTTACAATGGCAACGCATCGGCCGGCGCTGCGTCGCAATAAAACCACTTCGATGGCATTGGCAGCGGCACTAGTTGGATATATAAAAGCATAATTGCTATGAGCCAGCGGATTAATACGCAACAGGAAGCTGGAGTGTCAACAAGACATGAAATTCGGAAAACTATTAAATATTTTCATGGAATAATAAATCATAAAATAAAGGCCATTAAATATCTAAAAGTAAATAAAAAAAAACAACTATTAAGACAACTATAAAAACCAATTAAACGAAATCAAAATTAAAAATCAAACAATTAAGTTAATTATTTAATAAACAATAATCAAGTAAAAGAAACCAAACAACAGGATACCAAAGCCAAATAAAAACTATTTATAAAAAAGCCATAAAAGCAGTACAAGGAAAAAACTAATAATTATTTGCCAAAAATATACATAAAATTGTTTTTTGTGTTGATACTGAATGTACAAATTTATAAACTGAAAAAAGAAAAGTATAAAGTATTATTATCAATATTTTTTTAATCGGTGCGTATATCTATAAAATTTAAGAATTATTGAAAAGACGTTAAACAAAAACAAGTTTTAAGAAAACATATAAAATATATTTTGTACAAAAACGATTATATTTAACCAGTGCGTATACTTAATATTTATAAACAAAAGACAAACCACAGTAAAAGAAGTGTTAACATTAATGAAACAAAAGCTGTTCAATTATTAAAAACAATATAGCTTATTCTCGAGGAGAATAACAATTTATCCTTGATCAAACGGTGCGTATACTTAATTTTTGTTACAACTAAATAAAAAACTTGAATTTATGGCAAATTAAATTTGCAGAAAACTTTGTTTCATATTAATAGCCAATAGCAACATGAACACATAATAAATTAAATCAAAAGTTTCGCCTTTGTGCGATAGACACTAGTTCTTGGGAATTTTGTAAACAATTTTAGCAGAGGCAGTGGCGTGGGAAAAGGTTAATTCTAGGGGGTAATTGCCATAAGGCCCTAAGTAAATAGAATTAAAATATAAACCTAGTAAACCTGTGTTTTATATTCATAAATATTAATATTTGCTTTTCACCCCCTCTTCTGCGAAATTATTATTTCGGTTCTCCAGCCGACCTTGACTCCTGTCTTGCCAATGGACCATAACTTATTCACCTGATGGTTTCTCTGCATATATTTCTCGATTCTCTCGATTTGTAAATCATTATAATTGGCTTTGATTGTGGCCACTTCCGCCAAAAACAGTCTTGTGCCAAACTGTTTGACTTTGAAATATTTTCAGAAATAAAACAAATTGCGGTGAACGCTCCGTTCATCTCGCTCTGTCTGTTTTTGATTTGTTTGTTTGATATGTTTTAAATTTGGCAAGGTCGCCCCAGCAGCATGTCTGTGCGAAAAGTGAAATGCAAATTTATATTATTCGATGCCCCTCGTCCGTCTAATCTTGCCTTGGCTTGGGGGAAAGTGTTTATGGCGCAGCCTGGCAAGATTTATTATATCAACACAACATAATCAGGGATCGCTACACCTGCCTACCCGCCAGTGAGAGCTGCTCACACCTCTGGCAAAGTGACTAGTTAAAAGCACCCGATACCCTAACTGCGGCGGCGGCCGGCTTTTACTTTGTGGCCGGTGCTGGTTATAAAGCCACAAACAAAAGCGTTTTATTGCCTGTCGACCGCAGACAAAACCAGAGACAGTAGCAAACGTTGACAAACGCCATAGCCGCAGAAAAAAAATCGAATCGGTGAGGTGTTGGCCTTTTAAGTCGAACTATGAAATACCCTGGAACTGGGAAAGTCAAATAAATGAATTAAAAATATTTTTAAATTTTTCTTTTATTATTAATTAATTTCTATTAATCATGGGACACATTAGAAAAGAGGCGCAATAAACAGTTATTAAGATTGAATATAAAAGTTTGCAAGAATGTCATAAAAATTAGTTACAAATTTATGGGAAATTCTGTAATCCTTGAAGTATAATATCCATGCCTATGAGATTTTCTTGAATTTTATTATTCAGCCAGTTTCTTTAATCTTAACTGATCTACTTATCATTAAATATCTTACAAATAACCCTATGATATTTGCTTCTTAAAAACTAGACTTTCTAAATCTTTCTTGTCTTATCCCTGATTCCAATCCCAAACAAACCCACCTTCCAGCCCTATATCCCTCATGTAATCCAAGGGTAGCCAAAATAATTCATCGTTTCGAGAAACTGACACAATGAGTGGGTACGGGTACGACAAGTGCATGGGAATTTTATGAGGATGGAGGGATCATAAAGAGCAGAAAGCTGGAAGCCCGTTAAGGGCTGGAAGGCAGGGTAATAACATGTTATGAGGCGCCCTGAGTTATTGATATTTTGCATTCACACAGCCTACGACAAGTGGCAAAAGTGGCAGAGGAATGTTGGAGGCTAAAGAGATTTTATTCAATTTGTGGTCTCCTCACTCTCTCTGTGATGCGGAAATGTTGTTCTTACCCATAAATTCCATTGATATTTATGAGAAGACCCAATTTTTATTGGAATCGAAGAGGAATGGAAGTAAGCTGATAAAAGCCAAACAATATTTGATAATAATTATATACAGTGGGTTGGGTAATGTTAAAAAAAATAATAATAAATACTATGATCAACGAGGGAAGATATTATATTATATATTAGAATATTTTGTAAATAAAATATTTAAGTATTTAAGTAAACATTGTAAGCCCCAAGAGCAAGTCAAGTTCAAGTTCATTTCTAGGCTTCAGTTACTTTTCCTTAATTTATTTAAATTTCTTCAATAAAATTTTACCTTTTTCAACCCTTTCACCATATCGTATATCAAACCGCTTAAAACTTTTTAAAGAGTTTGTTGTGTCCTTCAACTTTCTTTGCTTTTAATACTTTCTCTTCACATTTCCCCTAGTTCCCTATTTCTAGACCATGACTTGGTCCTTTTTTTATTTTGTGCTCGGTGTCTATGTTTATTTAAATGGTGCTTAGTAAACAAAAAGGAATCACCCGTGTGAGCATAACTAAAAAAACATTTATGACGCTTGACTTGTATTTATGAGCCTGATTTGGCAATGTCTGCCGACGTCTAACAAAAGAAGAAAGAAATTTCATTTCTTACATATATTTTTATATATAAATGTATATATATATTTAAACCCCACTCAAGGTGAATGCTTATGTGGAGGAAGTTGACCGCCAACTCCAACCATTTTTACGCATTTTCAATTTCATGGCCGCTCAGCAAAACAAACTGAGTGAGTGAGTGAGAGAAAAACCAATGGCAACATTTATTGCTATTTCACAGAG
>JAEIIJ010002662.1:0-21348 GCA_018904815.1 Drosophila ogumai
CTAAATAAAAATATTTTAATAGACAGAAAGAACACTTTTCTGTTCTTTAAATATTTGTAAAAACTTTGTATACCTTTACTTTGTTTATATTGTTTTTTGGGCTTAGAAGTGATTCTATTTTTAAATATATTTTCTTTTAATATTTCCGTAATCTATTGCTTTATCCATAATTATTTTTCTAGTTTCAAATTATCTTTTAATTTTTTTCCTTGTAATTTTCTCTCCCCTAATTTTGCCTCAGTGCATTTGTTGTTGCTGGTTTTGGGCAAGCGGCGAGCGGCACAAACGTTTAGCAAAACTGTCCGTGTGTACTTTTGTGAGCATATTATTTACAAGGTTGAATTCATAAATCATAAATTTGTCTTTTTATGCAGCGGCGGCGGCGCATGCGGCGTATGAGTATTTTTTTTATATTTATGCTGACGTTCGAGCGTCCATTGTTGCTGTTGTTGGGGCAGTTGCAGTTGCTGGGGTATTATTTTGCAAGCCTCTTTGATAAATATTGGTAATATTGTTGTAATAACAGCAAGTGCCCGCGCCTTTTTGGCTTTCTCGTCTCGACTGTCTGCCATTTTGCCGCTGTTATTGCCTCTAAATGGCCATGTTAACATTTAAAACAATCTCACTGCGTTCGCGTCCGCGTTTGCGTCTGCATCCAAGTGTGAGTGTTGCATGCTACAAGCACTACAGAAATAATAAAAACACACAATCGACAACCAAATCGAACGCCATCCACAGCTTGGGGGCCATGCGGATCGCTTCGTTCGCCTTCTGGCTTTGAAATATATAGTGGCCAGAACACCGAGTTGGTAACGTGGCAACTTGGCCATAATAGAACAGATCTCGCTAGGCCAGAGAATTCACTCGGAATTGAGTGGTCGACGAGGGCCTCCAGCTCGCACACACAACGGCGAACTCGGGCGCATTTAAGTCAAGGTGATTTGTACAATTAAAATGAATATTGATTTAAAGGCTGAGATTGTAAGACGCTCACCAGCTGACCACCAGCACCAGGTGACACTTCAGGGGTGAAGGGGTAAATGTGTGGGCTTTGGTGAAGGGTTCATAGTCAAAATAAAAAGGAGCAAGTATCAAAGCCACATGTTAGGAATGGCAGAAAATAAAAAAAAATATATATATATATACAGAAAATAATATATTGATTTTAGAAAAGGTTTTACGGAAGCATAAGAAATGATGAACTAGAATAGAACATTTTATGGAGGAATAGAAAATTTCTATAAAACGATGCTGCACCGATATTCTCGTTAAAATCGATATTAAAAGTTATGTTCAATATTTTTAGATATTTTAGATTTCTATTAATAGTAATCTACGATATTTTCTATATGTTTTTGAGCGGGATATTTTTTTAATATATTTACTTCCCGACTTTGTCTTTCGATATAAATAAATCCCTACCTTATATAATATTTTCTCAGTCGATAGTTGGTAAGTTAAGCAACATAAAAAGACTATGTACACTTTTATTAAATTACAAAGAAATATTAAATTAAATAAATTCAAAGTTTCAAAGTTTTTTAATCACCTATTGCTTTATGCCCGATCGGTATCTACCCAAAGACCAACTTTGGTCATTCCCACCTCCATGCTCGAGGCCATCCTCCCACGCGGTCGACTGGGAACGTTCCTCTCCCAATTAGCTACTTAAAAATGTCAAAAGCCTCCTCTGCGATCTGCTATCTGGCTGGCTATTTGTGGCATAATTAATAAGTTTCTCAAATATTTATCATAAACAAGATGCCAGTGGCGCGAGCGATAATATGATAATGCCATCATCCTTTCGTAATGCATGCCCAAAAAAATACAAAAAAAAAAAAGAAAATAAAAATCCAAAAAACGTGTTAATGGGAAGAGATTTATCAGGAGGCGAGTGTAGCGGGTGGAGAGTGGACCGGACCCCGCCGAACCCCTTGTCCGTGTAATCTACATCAAAATTTATCTGAGTGAGCCAGACATGTCAGCATTTCTTAATATATCTATCGCTACCTTGAAATCTGCACTAAGTAGCACCAACTACTGTACAAGTTGTTGTTGCTAATTAAAAGCATAAACACGATTCTTAGCGAGGCGTTGTGGGATCATCCAGTCCAGCCAGTGGCCACTGTGGTGGCTGGTGGCTCCAGAAGCGACATGCTTAATCTGCGGCTGGGGATCCACTGGCGCAGTCAAGGAGATCTTAATCAAGCCGGGTCCAGCAGACGCTTACCAAAAGGTACTTGGCCCTCAACTAGATAAATATATATATATGTGTGTACTGAACTTAACGTGCTCCACAGAAATTAGGCACAAATCTTGTTGGCTCAGATTCCTTCGATGATCTCAATGCCAATCGCCGTCTCCCGATTCCCCACTAATTAGCACATAAACCGAAGGAGAAACATAATGCCAAACTATTAACTTAAATGGATTTTAAATGCGCATCTATGGGGCTGTCTCAGATCCTTCGCTTTCGCCTAGAGATTTTTATGTAGAGCCCTAAGAGCGCCATCGTAAAAATGTGCGCAGCGTATAAATCACAAGACCAGTGAACTTCTCAATCTACCCCAGGTGAACTCCACCCGCGAAGGATACACTGGGGAAAACTGAATGAAATCTAGTTATTTAGGTGAATTTTATCTTTTTAAATTATCAAGAATATTATCTTTTTCATTTTGGCTAGAAATATTTTTTGAAAACCTAATGTCTTAAAGACTATTTCCTTAAGAAATTGCCATTCTCAGAATATAAATATTTTCAAAAGGATTTCTGCTGGAATTCCATTGATTTATTGATTTCAGTGCACGTATCAATCCAAAGTCGAGTTTTAATATGCATCAGGGGCGTCAGTCGGATTGGAGCCCCCACCGTCCGGTGGAGTCCATTCCCAGACCTGGCCGGAGACTCCCAGACTCAGTCAGTCAATACCAATTGCAGGCCAAGAGAAACACGAAATTTGCGCAAATTTTTATTGCACTTTTTCCTGGAGCGTCTTGTCTTCTCTCCTCCTGACTTGACTTGTGCGAATTGTCTAGTCTTTGGCTGGAGATTTACCCCTCCCCCGCGACTCCTTTCTCCTTTCTAGCACTGTGTAAGCCTGTGTGTGTGTGTGTGTGTGTGTAATTTGGGCGAGTTTATTTGCCATATTCCCACGATATAGTTCGGCTTGGCCAGGGCTATTGGGCTTGCGGGCAGCTCTAATGATTTCTGGCCACTCCGCTTCGGCCCGCCCTTCAACAGCGCCGATTTGCAGCATCTCTCGGGCGCGCAAAAAAATAGTGCAAAACGGCGTATAATGAATGCCAGACCTCTCAAACTGATGGGCAGTTCTCCCTCCAAGCCCGGAGTCTGACTTTGGGTAACCCTAAACCCGGGCTGAACCCACACCGCGCGAGGTCTGCGAGAGAGTTCGAGGCAAATTAATTGCCCCGGCGCCGCACAATGCTTTCCATTCTTCGGACCTTTCGAGGATCTGCGTGTGTTTCTCGGAATTTTTTTGCGGCAAACACTTGTTTTGTCTGCAGGACTTCGACTTCGCGGGTGCCTTATTGTATTCCGCGTAAGTCGGTGGCAGTAATCGATACCTTTGCCGCCGCATACTGGCTCTGGCACACACCTACAGATTAGCATCGGGGCGACGTTTAGCACAGAAAAAAAGAGTTTGTAAAAAAAGTGTTCGTAAAAAATAAAAGAGCTCGAAGAGAGGGGAATAAAAAACGGCACAGAATGTTGGCCATCTAATAACCATGGGGTGCTGCGGCCTTTAGCCAAATTATATGCCGGGACATAGGTAAAAGGTAGGAGAGGCGGCCTCAAGTGAGCGAGGAGTGTCGAGCGCGGAGGAGCGGTGTCTGGCTAGTCTTTAAGGCTATATAGTTGAATGGATAGGAGAGGTGGATACGCAATAACCATTACATTTGTATAGTCTGTGAACAGACATTATATAGATTATATATTTAAATTCTCGTTAAAAACTAAGAGGAGGAAAAATATGGCAAGGAAATGTTACCAAAGTATTGTTATTTAAAGGCTGAAAGATTGGGAATGTGGAATATATATTGTATATTATTTGAGCTTATAGAATATTGCTTAAATTTTTAATAAAGAAAATATTTTCAAGTCAAAGTTAAATTACATTTTACTTGAACGTAATTTAAGTACTGTATTTTTTCTGTTTTTTAAATGTTTATAATTTCTCAGAATAGAGATACCTAAGAGTCCATCAAAACAATATTTTATAAATTATAATTGTTACAAAATATTAAAAATAAAGTATTTTAATGCCACATAAAGAACCCTAGATAACCCATTCCTCGAATACTGTTCACTCTCGCTTTAATCCCCAGCAATCTTCAAAAGAAACCCCTCTCAAATCTATATCCTTAAGCCATCCTTCAATTATCTCAATCAATTAGCCGACTTACGAGTCTCTGTGTCCGTAAATCGCAGCCATATAATTTACTGCTCTCAAAAGCCCATAAAGTAGTCTGGCGGGCAGCTACTGTGTTTATTTTGACGCATCGCATATATATTTCAAAAGGCCGGGCCACGCCACCACGAAAATCCAGGGGGATCGAGAGAACCCAATACCGAAAACCGCATCGACCGCAGCTGAGAAATGAAATCGAGCTGGCACCGCCGTCTTGTATGTTTGATTGGAATCTTAGCCACAATTTAATGATGGACTGCCAAAAGCACACTTCGATGATTGGGTCTTGGACATCGTCATTTGCTCGAAGTGAACAGGGTACAGGGAAGCTGGAGAGGAGCACCAGGAGGAGGAGGAGGAGATGCTGGAGAAGTAGGGAATCTGCTGCTGTTGCCACCGACGCCGCCGCATAATTTTTCATATTTTTATGATTTGTTGCTACCGGGTACTAAACCCGTTTTCTTTTGCCTGATTTTTCTGTAGCTTTATGCAGCATTTTGTTTTTTTTTTTCGAGCCTAACCATGGAGAGCGGCTACCGTTGCTGCATTTGCTTTCGATTATCTTAATTTGCGTGCGAAACTGAGTTTTTTCCTCCTGCGAGCGTAAGCCAAACCCCAAATTGTGTGTGTACGGAAATTTTCCCATGACTTGGTTCTTGGTCTCTCGGTCTCAGTCTCGGGTTCGGGTTCGATCCTGGTCTGTATACTTTTGTGCCCGGCGGTGGCTTGGCCAGAAATTACCCCAACCAGCGTTCCAGCTTCAGTCTCAGCTACAGTTTTAGCTCCAGCTCCAGCTCCAGCTCTCCATCGGCCGGGATTGATGGCTGGCTACTGAGACGGCTGTTGCACTTTACCGTCAGGCAATTAGCACAGGGATGCCGCAACTAAATAATTTGGTAAGCCCCGGGCTTAGGTTCCTCCATCTCCGCTGCAGCCCCGCGGCGGAGGTGGCGCACTTATTTGCCCAGCACTACAAAGTCGTCCGGAGACACGAGAGATGATGATGGTGTGCTTGGATTTGGATTTGGAATGCCCAAAATCCGTTTCGACGCGCGTCACCAAATATTGATTCAAGAAATTAGATGACGGAAGTCAGTCACTGTGAGAAAATGAATTAAAAGGAAACTCGGAAGAGTCTAAGGCTCTTGACCTTAATATTTAATAAGTTTTTCCTAGACTAATTTTTTTTTAAATTTAAAAGAAGAATCAGAAATATGTAAAATATTATTTTATAAATCAATTATAGATATTTCTTGCAATTAAATTACATTTTCTATTGGCCCAGTGTACTGACCACATGGTGATCTGGTGCAGCGCCTCCACTGCACCAATGGCCAAGTTGGGTAAATAGCTTCGCCGGGCCAGCTCAACTCTCAGCTCGGCTGATCGCTTTTCTCGTGAAATGTGTTAATGAAATTAGCAGCATAAAATTGCTGCCACCGCCGGAGCGCTGTGCAGTGTTACAGATACAGATACTCGAACGAAATTGTATCTGTCCGCGCGGCATGCTAATTACCAAAATTAACACCAACGGAGCAGGCCCAAACGCAAACACAAACGCAAAACTCAAACAGAATCCGTACGCAACGGTTTCGGCTAGTTTCACTCGACAAAAATGCATCTTACAAATGTATCTCTGGCCCGGAGAGAAGTATCTTTGGCTTTGACTCTGACTTTTCCTTGGCTTTGGATAGTTGGCTTCCTTTTTTCTTTTAGTATTTCTTTTTTGCTGGTGGAGTGTGTGGTGCCACCAGGTTTGTTGACTCTACGGGCCGAATGTGTTAAAAACAACAAACGCCGGGTTTTCTTCGGGTTTAATTAGTGTCATTTATTATTTAGAGCATATTGATATAGTTTTTGTTGTTTAACGGTTGTTTGTTTCAGTGCGAGGCGTGTTGTTGGCACTTCTCGTTGGCGCATGGAAAATATTTATAGAAATCCGACGGATTTTACTACCATTACAAATTGTGCGGAGAAGCGCGTGCTTCGTCGTGCGAACAATGAACTTTTTTTTCATATTTTTTTTGGGAGCAAAGAAAAAAAGTTTGAAACTTCATTTTGTGACTGGGAATTCCAAAAATTTCATATGCTAATTGATAGTTTCATGGGTCACGTAAAATTCAGATGAATGAACTGAAATGAGCTGATGATACACGAGGAGCTTTTACTTATCCGGTTTTGTTATTTACCTCAAATAAATCTTTGTTAAATTTAGTTATATTTCTTTAATTAAGCTTCCGAATAAACTATTCAATTAAATAGGTTTCGTAACTGTCTTTGTCTGAGGCTTATCAACAAGTTAATGGCTTAGCCCGGTTGCTACTACAAAATGCTCTAATTTTAAATGGGTATCGCTTCCGTCAGCCTCTAGAAAATGACACCCACCCAAAAATAAAATGTAAAAAAAAAAATACAGGGAACAAGGCAACACCTACCCAAGAATCTCCCACACAAAGGCTGGGGATTTTTCCACCTAAAGGAAGGATGAAAAAAAAAAGAATTGGAAAAATCTCAACAGACAAAGAACGAGCCATCAACAACATCACACGTGAGTTTTACACATTTCAGAAGCAACGGCAGCCAGGAGATGTGCCTATTTGGCTGGCATCTCCCGTGTCTGCGGATCGGCGGTGGATCCCGTCCGTTTCAGTGGTGTGGAGACGCCTTTTTTGGACCCAACGACGCCGTCGTAGTCGTCGTCGTGGACGTCCGATTGGCAACGTGGTAATGTCAATCGCACTGTGCGGGTTTAACTTATGGCAAAACATTTGAAGCACTAATTAATTGGAGCTAAATAAAATGGCACAGCATCGGCAGTCAGCCAGCTCCAGCTTAAGCTCCAGCTCCGGAGCGAATTTTGCGCGTTTTTTGGCTCCTCGCGAATTGGCGCTGGGGGTACGCAGACCGACCGGAGAGATTACGAGGGCCAGATAACTGCGAACTACAAGTTGCCAATACAAGAGGCCATTAAAACCGGCAGCAGGAGCAGCAGCACCAAAGCACGGAGAGAAATAAGCAGAGACCACTTAATAGTTACATTAATAAAACACAAATGGTTTTTGGCAAAATAAAATAGGTTAAATTGGTTTCTAAAACTTAAACTATCTTTAAATCATATTTAAAAGAATTATTTATGATCTCTTGGGCTTATTGAGCATGAAATGTACTTTAAATAAATATCACTTAAATTATTTTAATATTTTAATGAATGGGTCAAATGGTCAAATCACTATTTGTATCCCTTTTCCTAATAAAATTTATCAACAGCACATTAGAAATGTAAAAACTCTATTCACAAAAGATTAATTATCAAGAATAAAATCTAAATAAATAAAAATGAATTAAGAATTTCAAGTCCTATTTTCGTAGAGTGCATTTACAGAAGAAGAACCAACCGAAAAAAAAAAACAAAAGCAGTGAAAATCCATGCGAATCAAAACACAACGACGACGAAGAAATGGAAAGGAGCCTTGGCTGGGAGAATGGTCCAAGAGGAGTTCCGCTGCTGCCAAATGCGAACTTGGCCTCGTATTTCAAATCCGAATTGACAAATATCGAAGCGTGCGAAACAAATTGAAATTAAAAGTTTGCATGTTTGCGCAGTTTTCCCCGGGGAAGATAAGCCACTCAGGAGTGTTGGCGCTAAGAACTCACCTTGTAAACATGCCGGCTGTCTGTTGCTGCTGCTGCTGCTGCTGGGCCGTTGTGTGTTGCTGCTGCTGCGTCGACTGTTGCTGCTGCAAGTGCTGCTGCTGTTGCTGCGACAATGTTGCTGGTGCCTCGAGTGCCTGAAAGTTATGATGCGTATGCATTTGGTGCTGCAAGTGATGTTGCTGCTGCTGCAGGTGCTGTTGCTGCTGCTGCTGCTGTTGCTGCAGTTGCAGGACATGGTGATGCAGATGCTGCTGCTGCTGCTGCTGGTGGGGATGCTGCTGATGGGTGATGGGCGGAGTGGCTGCCGTCACCTTGTCTAGGCCACGTTTATTATCCGCATACATTTCGTGGCGATGTGTCGCACGTTCGCAAATATTTAAACGCAATTCTAAAAGCAGAGATGACAGGGCGTTTTCTGGTATGAGTCTCGGATTGTCACGGTTATTTGGGCAAAAAATAACGATAATATCAATCAATATGTAGATCTTAATGAAAGTCTGCAGACTCGTATTTTTTTCGCTTTGCTAATGAAATGAAACAACAATTGCTGATTAGGCTGCTCGGATCAGAAAGTACATATAGTCCATGGAAATAGTCCATGTTATTGTCTGAATTGTTCGAGTCTGGGCCACAAAAAGCGTATTTTGAAGGCGATTGACTCCGAGGAACTGATTTGTATTGTTATTGCCTATTTGAACAATTGTTACGCTCCGCTCTCGGAGTATCCCAAATGCCCTCTGATGATTTGGCGCTTTTTATGGAGATATATTTATGTACGTGTGTACCTTTTCGATTGCATAAGGAGCCGGTTGAAAATGATTTATGGCATTTGACTGGCTTTTCGGTCTTGGTCCCCCGATGCCGGATAAGTAACTAGGGGTTAATGAAATGTCTTACAACACAAATACTAAACACTCCTTGGGTTAAGATCTGTGTTGATCACATTTGAAACTCGTTAAGTCTTAAATAATGATCAATCAATTTAAGATTTCGCTTCGGAGAACTGGCTGGAGCTTATAAATGTTTTCTTTTCAAAGGGAAATCTACAGATCGATGGTTAAACAAATTGGTGTTAGATTTATTGAAATGCCTAAGCTCACTTATCATAGTGGAAGTCCTTCGATTTGGATTTTGTTTGTATAGAAATCTATTTACTATAAATGCGAATTGGGAAATGTTTAAAATTGGATCGAGGGCAGGTCTGGAAATGTTTGCTTTCCTATAAAACTTCTTGGCCCAATTCAGAAATATTTCTTTTTACAAAACCTGTAAGCTTTATTGTGCATAATTTTTAGTAATAATATTTTGTTTAAAATTTTGCTTTTCAATTTTAAAATTACTAAAAAACTAATTTAAAATTTTGTCATGGAACTTCTAATCAGCTGAATGAATTAGAATGAAGCCATAGATAAGGATACAAGATTTTACAAACAAATCTTTATAGTATTTGAGTTCAGGAAATTATCAAAAATAGTCCAACTCAAATAATAATATTTTGTTAATTCAGAATTTAAAATATAACCTAATTTAGAATTTAGAGTTTTAGAAAACAAAAAATACTCCTTGGCAAGGATTTCTTTTTTAAAAAGCATATTTATTTAAGAATCTTCTTCGTTTAAAATTCTATAAGGCAAAATAATTCATGTAGAAATATTTAAAACAGTGACCTACAAATTAGTTTTCCCCCAATTATTCCACTCTTCTTCTGCAGCTTCTCCAGTTAAAAAAAAAACCATAACATCCCACTATCACTTTCGTTAAACTCCAACTCAAACACAGCACATTTCCAGGGCACTTGGGCTGGCGCCAAGAAAAATCTCGAAAATCTTCAGATTCTGGGTTCTACATACTTCCCCCGGATCGGCGGAAAGTGCAACAATTGAAATTAGTTTTGTTAAGTGAATTTCAAATTTCCATCTCGAGTGCGCGTATTCACTACCGTCTGTGGGGTTAGCATCTTGGCTGGCTTTTGGCTTTTGGGTTTTCAGTGTTCGGTTTTCGGTTTGGGGTCTTTGTTGCAACTCATTGTCAAGTGAACTCATATATATATGAAATTTGTTCGAGTTGACGTTTGGAGTGTCATCGAGTCGATGCTTGAATTTGTTTGGAGTTGTTTGAATAGGGACCACCAAAAGTCATTGAATGAAATGAAGAACTCCGCAGATATATCTCTTTGTGCGGCTGTGCCTGTGTCTCGATTCGAGTCTTGGCTGGCTTTTTGGCTTTTGCTCGCCTTTTTGAGTATTTTGTTGTTTGATTTCTATCAAAGTTAATAATGAAATTGGTAAATTATGATTTGATTTTGGGTGCGAGTGCGAGTGCGGGTGCGGGTGGGGGTGAGCGCATGCGCAGCGTAGACCTTGGTCCCAACTTACCTCTCTCAGCTCGAAAGATTCAATTTGTGATATCCATTGGGTTATAGAGCCAGCTTTGGCACAATAATAATTATTTCATAATTTACTTCGAACATCCACAATGTTTGACACTTGCTCAATGGCTTCTATTTACTTTATTTATTTAAATTTATTTCTTCGGGCTTGAATTACTTGCTAATAACATTAGATCCCATACGAGGTTTCTATTGCACAATATTTGCTTTTATTATTTTGTATTCTCTTTATGGGCGGCCTTTACATATGTATTCATAGAATCATTGCATATTCAACAACACTTTGCTTTGATCAAGATTTATGGGGTTTCTTCTGCGAGAAAAGCTGAGATGGCTCAGAATTAGCAAATCAAATGGCCCGAATGACGCACTACGTAAACGTGGTTGACTTGGATTTTTTTTTTTTGTTTAGCTAAAATATACCGACGGCTTTTTCGGTCGCCTTATGGGCACCTTTGAAAATCCGTTCCGTTTCCGATCGAATAAGTCGACGAAATCACACAAGAACCTCGGAGCCTCGGATCGGGGGCCACACAACCGTGTTGAATGCGCGCGTGCACCTTTCTGTGCGGATCACCGGAGCGACACAGAAGCGGCAAAGGCAAACTTGATTTCGAAACAGGTAAGGCGGCTTTCGTTCAGTTCGCAGCTCGGATCGGGCCAAGATCCCTCGCTCCGATCTCCACATGCCCCCGGTCCCCCAGTCTCTAGTGCCCCTCCGGTACCCAGCTGGGCTCTGCACGTCCCTGTTTAGCGTTGGCTCACCCAATGAGGTTGCCGGTCATACACTGGCAAAATAAGGTGGTTGGTAGTTAGTTATTAATAAGTGAATAATAATGAAAATTAAAACTAAGTAATAGTCTATTTAAGTACCGGCTCTTTGAAATATATCTCCATGCAGTGCCAAGATATGCACATTGAATTTATTAATATAAAAAAGTAGTATTTATACATATATATTGTTTGTGCAATTTATTTAATTTTTATTAAATCAAAAGTATATAGATATTCCGAAAATTTTAAATATTTATAAAATATTCTAGGGATTAAGTCCTTTAAGCTACCCTCTGACTATTGAAATTGTCAAATTTATAGCACAATGACTTGGGTACCGGGTATTTCGTTGTCTCAACTGTTACTTTATTACTTTTTTAATATATTCAAATTAATACAAATAAAATAAATCTAATAAATTATAAAAGTGGTAAACAACTTGTTAATAAAGTAATTTATAAGTTTATATTTCTATCATCGAATTATATATTTCAAATGTTGTAAGAACTTGAATGCTTTACCATTTTATTTACAAACAAAAGCAATTGTTTTATTTATATATTTTTGTTATTTATAATAAATATCTTGTATATTTCCTCAAGTGTATTGAGCCTTCTCATGATCCGTTGCTCACAAACACGCCAACACACACTCAAACTGTCTTGGCCAACTGACCAATACAGGCAGCGAAGCGATCATTTTGTAAACGCCTTCTTCCACACACAATCAACAGGTTAAGAGACGCACACTCTCACACACCGGCGGACTGTTGCCGGTTTTTCGCTACCCACTCAGTTGTAAATCTATTCAAATTAGCCATAAATCAATTAAGGCCGATAAATGCTATAATAAAACAGTCAATGCGGGGGAAATACAGATATAATCTGTGAATATTTTACATAACCACTGCCTAAGTGCCGACTGAGGCTTAGTCAGAGCTAAGTTTAAGCGCTTAACTATCTCTACGATACGTTGGCAACTCTACTCATTTGTTTGGTTAACACTCACTTGGCGGTTTGTCTGTGTGTGCGCTCGAGTGTGTGTGGGCCGGTTAATGTGTGTGCTATACTGGTTTTTGATTGGTTGCCGCTGGCAATGCTCGTTTAAAATCTATTTACAATTTTTTTCTCATTCTTTTTGTTTTGTTTTGGTTTTGTGGTCAACGCAAAAGGCGGCTTAAACGGTGCGGGCCAATAGAAATCTGATTTTTCCAGATTTTTTCTTTATTTTCCTTTTTGATTTTGCGTGCATGTGTGCGAGCGAGTGTGTGGTGGGTCTTAGTAACTCGCTTTAATTGCATTCGATTAGCCGCAGCTCGAATGTGGGAATGAAGATTGATTGCTTGTATTTTGCGGAAAATGTGGAGCATTTTTATCACGATTGGTGGAAGACCATCCATGAAATATAGGGCTTTGGATTGGATTTAGTTAATTTTTCATTATTAAGTTAAGCGTTAAATTAATCTTTAGCGAAGTGACACTATTTTTATCCTTAAGAATTAAAGGCAATTTACAATTCTTTTAAAATTTTAAAATTTGTTTCATTTCAACTTATTTTTGTAAGTTTCTTTGCATATTTTAGAGAATTTATTGGTCTGGCCTAAATAGCCCTATAAATCACGACTTTCGCCCCCAGAAGCCGGCACACTTAACATCAAATTGCTGTCAATGACTGGGAAACAGGACTCGTGTCTCTTTTTTTTTGGGTTGTTTTTCTTTTCAACTCTTGGCTTAGAATTTCAGCTATGGGACATGCAAGGAAATTACCATTTACCGAAGCGAAGCATAAACAAGTCGTGCGTTATATGCAATGAATATTCGATTAGCCTAAAGAGTTCCCAGTCGAATCGATTTGAAGAGGTGTAAGACAGCAAGAGGCTAACAATTGCATACAAATTAATATATTTAATTGCCAAAAGCTGCTCAATTGGGAACGGTTTATATTTTGGGATATTTTGTGATAAATTTGTGATAAATTTTGAGCATTACCTTTGATTGAAAGCTGAGCTAAAGACAAAAAGCATATTTAAATACATACATACATAGAAAGTCGAAATTTTCTCACAATTTTTTATAAGCTTACTCATATAAATGGTAATAAAGAATTTACCACGATAAATACATAAGATATTTTTTGAAAGGAAATAAATTCACTAATCTCATTATAGTTTTTAATGTTGATATTTATCTAAATTCAAAATGTTTACAAATATTTCTACATATTGTTATGGAAAAACCCATAAATAAAAGACAATAAAATTCCCCAAAAATTAGGAAGACATATTTAAATACCCATATTAACCGGTAATGATGACTCATTTGCCCTTGGTCTAAGCATATATCAAGTCGTAGTTAAGACTTGCGGTCTAACTTTTGAACTCTTGCCGGTCGCGAGGCTGGAGTAGAGAACGAGTCACCCGATGCCACATTCAGTTGCACTTTTGGATGACTCAAACACGTCTTCCCTATCGGTCGACAGCTTGAATATTAACTAGGAAGAAAGGTTGTGGAGTGTTATAACCCTCATCGAAAGGTTTTTGGGGCCAGATACTCGACCTAGGCGGAAGTCAGGCAGTCAGTCAGTCGGGCACGCGCCGAGTTGTAAGCCTTTGATTTGGCCGATTGGCACAAGATCGGGCCATGTAATTGCTGGAAGTGCTAGGTAACCAGGGGGTAAATATTATATTGAAATGATACCATTTAAAATTAAACTATAAAGAAACCAAACTGAAATTAGAATTATAAGAATTTATGTTTTAATATTTTTTTTCTTTACAAAAAAGTCTATTCAGTTTGGTATTTTTCACTCCATAATGTTTTTTTTAAAGCTAAAAAGAAAATACAAAATTTAATAGAATTAAAAAATCAAAGAATATGAAATGTTACACCTAAATGTGTTTAAGATTCCTTTTCGCTGCCCGAACGTTGCTCCACTTTGTTTAAATTCCATTCGAGGCCTCTTTCCTTTGTTTCTTCCTTATTAATTTGGCCCAGAGCAATCCCACGCCTATAAAAAGTAAGCGAGACCCCAGCACGAGTCAAATGTCGTATTTCATTAGACTCGGCTCATGTTAACGCAGCTTGGTTCCTCTCTTCGATATTAGCCCCAACAGGCGACCCGAAAGCAATATCCCAGACCCAAGTGCACTGCCAATAGAATTGTAAACACATTACGAAAAAAAGAAGAAAAATAAAAACAGAAAGGAAAGGGGGAGAGAAAATCCAGAATTGAATTACATGAAAATGCTCGGTGCGTTTGCGGAAAGGAAATCGTACAAACTGGTCATGAAAAATGCATCACTTGACCGGCCGCAGACCATAAAACGTTTGCATCCAGACGACGACGACGGGGATGGCGACGACAACTTGGACAGAGCTTGGACCTGGCCAGAACTTGGCTTATGAACTGTGGCTCCATGAGACTGATCCTGTTCCCGGTCGGGTGATGAAAATGTACGACTTTGGCTGGAGGCGCTAAGTGAGCTTACAGAAAATATTTCACTTTTTATGGTGATGCGGATGGGTGAGGGTATTTTCAAATATTTGTAGCTCAACTGAGTTCTCATAAAATAATGCTTAAATAATTAAATAAATATAAATTAATATATATTATTTAATATAATAATATCTCTTAAAAATTCTAAATATATACAAATAAAGTTTAATTGTGAAAGAACCAAAATACATTATCGTTTTGAACCAGCAAGGAAATGAGATTAAGATTGCTAAGAATTTATTTTTCTTAAAAATTTCTTCCCAACTATCTCAGCCTTAAGTCTAAATTATTTTCTGTATTTTTAAAGATATAATAATCGATTAAATTAGTTGATAATCTTCTAAATTCCCAGACAAAGAGTATTAAACATTGAGTTCTACTGACTACCATCGATTCCTTTTATTTAGTTACAGTTCCACACACACCCAAAGAAAGCGAGGACGACGATACCCAAGCAGACGCCCCGGGGTGGCTGTGGACTTGGCCAAGACAATCCTCCGACGACGATGATCATGACGATGACGATGACGACGACGGTGGTGCACCATGGTGACGACGACCAGCCGTCTAGGTGGTGCTAGCCTCTTGCGGCACTGGTGGTGGTGCCCCGGCCCACTCTGAAATCAATCGATTCGACATTATTATTAATTTTTCATAACTTCTGCGGCGGCCAGCGCCTGGCGGCCCTCTGTGTGCATTATGGCGCCCTGGAACCCCGGCTCCATGGCCATGTGAAACTAATCTATTTGTGCGGCAAAAAGGGCCGCCTGCTCGAGCACCGATCAGCCGCATCCCCGATCTGAGCACTGAGAAAAATTGGGATAATATTAAAGAAGTACGAAAAAATTAGCTTTCAAATTACAAAAAATATTTTGTAGCTTTATGGTGAATTTGTAGAATTTTTTATTTCATTATTTAACAGATTAAACTATGTTATTATTTATAGACCTAAAGTTATCTGACTTTTTATATAAAATTCTATAGGTTTATAAATAATTCTATAGTCCTAATAGCCAATATAACTTCAAATATTATTATTTTTAACTTTTATAGTATTAAAATTATTGTAATGTTCAAGAACTCGGCTAAATTTAATGATATCTTAGAAATAATTGAATGATTTTAAGGATTGTTCATATACATATTCATGAGCGAATGATTTCAGAAAATATGTTTAAAACCACCAATGTCCTTACTCTCAAATTATATTTAATATTTCTATTAGGTCTTTATTTTTTCCAGTGCAGTTGACGGAGGCTGGCTAGCTGGGAGTGCAAAGCGTGTTATCTGCTATCGCTGCGCTTTGATCTTTCACCGCTTCTGCTTTGCATAATAAATTCGCCATCGATGAAAAGCAACTTGCAACCCGATGGGCTGCGCTGGGATTTCCCCGGCAATTTGTTTGCCTTTTGGCCATCGGGCCGTTTAATTCGATTGCCAGCGCGATTTCGGCTTCGCCTTAACCATTTTATTACAATAGCATAATTTTTTACTATGCTTAATGAGTTCTGCTTTGATTAGTTTTTCGCATTGTTGTTGCCCCGGAATCGCCTCCTTTGCCGGATTTCAGATTCGCTGCCGGCCAAATTGATGTTTGTTGGGTGTCTCTCCTCAGTCTGAGCCACAGTGTCTGTGGAGGGGAGACGACTATTGCGGCTTAATGATTTCAGCTGGTTTCAGATTTCAATGTTGTTAGCATTGCTTATTGAAATGTTTTAATTTAGCAACTGACTTTTATGCGGCCCGTTGGCATTTGGCAATTATGTGGCTATATTTGCTCCTTTGGTTTTATTTTAACAAGTTAAGTAGGATTAGGGTGAAATATAGGGGAATTATATATATACTGGCTTTACAAATTCTTCCTTAATCAATTATACAAGTCATGAAATAATTAAGGAAAATTATCTACTTTTTAGTTAGTTTTATTTTTATTGCTATGATTTTTAGAAGATTTCTTATTAAGAGTTGTAAAACTAACTTAAGCACCTTGGCTAAAGTTGCTGATTTTTTCAGTTTAATAACAATGTTTAAGTCTAATATATTTAATATTTAATTAAAATATTATATTGTAATTTCTGATTTCGATTTCCCGCCAAGCACTGCTTGCCTTTAAATAAAGCTTAAAGCTTCTGCGCTCACAGCGTACAACGCATATATGAGTTTAAACACCTGGCTGTTGAAAGCTTTTCTACTGCTTGCTTTTACCTTTAGCCCGCTTATTTAAAACTTAATTATTCCTTTAAAACGTACATATATATATAAAGGTTTTTTCGTTTAAGATTTTCCATGTAATATATAAATAATAATAATAATAATACAAAAATAATAAATGTATAAAAAAATATAGTTGCGAAAAGAGTAACGTTAAGTCGCTTAACGAAATCTTTAGCTTTGTCTTTATTAAGACTTTATTGTTAAGACTCTATTTATAGCAAACTCTGACGCATTTGCTGTTTAATGCGATCTTGTATAAATTAGTTCATAAAAAATTGTCAGACACTAAGCAACAGAATTTTAGATTACTTGTTAAATAGTTAAGAAATGAATAATAATGATACGATATATTTTAGCTGTTACATTTTATTATTACAAAATAATTACATTTAACTAAATAAGAAATATCCATTACAATCATTTATTTACCGGACTTAACTTCTAGACATACATAAATAATAATAATTATAAATATTTGTATACCACAAATCTCCTAGAATCGATCGATTATATCCAAAGTTATGAATGAAATATACATAAATTTTAAAATCCATTTTTGTTGCCATGTGTTTTAGGGTCTGCGTACATTGTTTTTCATTTGCCAGGCGCTATCAAATTGTCGGTATCAGCGAGAATTATGTGTGTTTGTGTATGGGCTGCTGGGGGCCATCGGCTTTAGCTTTCGCATTGGCCCCCACGCATGGCATTTTGCTCTCCTTAACGAGGCGCGTGGCTTGTTTTTATTTTCTCCCGTTTCCCACAGCCTGCATATAGAGCACAGCATACCTATATATAATGCAAATATTTATATGCAAATTAACTCACCGCCGTATTTTTGGCAAGTTTTCGTCGCTGTACGGGAGAGAGGCCTTGACATTGGGCATGTGTGAGGAAAAAAAGAATAATTAAAATAAAAATACAAAAGAGATAAAGTGAGTAGTAACACAATGAGGTTGAGTGTTACGAATATGAGATATCTGGTACTTCAATTGTTATCAAATATTTTGTAATAAAACTCACGGGCTGCAAGCATTTCTGTTATTATAAACCCTTCAATAAAGTTAAAATCCCTAATCCTTAGAATCATTTTTTAAAAATTGAAAAATAGATATTTTTTAAATAATGTTCTCCATAATTTACTCTCTTCTACTTGTCTGTATTTTAGTTATAAACTCAAGCACAAAAATGTAACAATTGGCCTTTGTAATTACCTTTTTTATAATATACTTTTTTATGCTATAAATATTACATAGAATATAATAACAGCAAAACACCCTAATACCCCACAAGTAAGGGGTATAAAACTCGGACACATGCCGGGAAAAAACCGGCAAAAAAAATATACAGAAAAATAAAAAATGATCGAGTACGCTGAGTACCGAGCGGTCGGCGCATGTCACTCTTATTGTTATTGTTATTGTTATTGTTACACACACATGAACCTTCACAAATACGGGCAAAGCTGTCGCAAATTCGAAAAGCTGATATGCCTAAAAATAAAACATCTCCCGGCATGAGTATCGTATCAATTGATAACCGCTTTTGCCGAGTAATTCTGTTCCCAAGAAATTGCGACACAAGACACAAAACAAACACATATTTTTTGGCAAGCGTGATCATTTACACTAAAAACAAATGTTGTTGACAAATAAATGTATTAATTTTCACTTGAAATACTATAAGGGTTTTTTTTTAACAATAATAAATTGTGAATAATAAATAAACGCATTGTGTTGCTAATACATTTTTCATGATACCAATGGGAATTTCGCCCTTAAATTTGTTTAAAAAAAAATAAATATAATTCCCAAGTGGTTCTAACATATGTACCTGGTATGAAGTGACGGTTGCCGTGTACCTATACACGTTTGGTGTGCGACTATTTAGGTTATTGAAACTCAAATTTAAATAACACCTTTCCTTTAAAATTCAATTTTAACCCTAGCATATTGTAAATGAATAAGAAAATAATTAGTTTTTTCAACTTTCTCAAATATAACTCTATTTATTTCAAGTGTTCCCCACTTGTTCTTAAAGTCACCATGAAATCTTTTAATTAATCATCTTATATTTTATAGTTCCAGAAGACCTAGTCCCCCACATAAAACTGCATTATCAAGGCTTTTAATGTGCGAAGTCTAAGATTAGTTTGGGTACGAGGTTAGTTTATTTTTGTGCCTTCTTTATCAGTTGTTATTTCCTTGGCCGCCTGACCGACTCGTGTTCTTTGGTCTAAATTTGGCATTAGATTTGAGTACGCACTTTCATTTTACGGCCATTTATGTGGGCAGGACAAGCCGATATGGCGATATTAAGCGTACTCAGGCACAGTGTTTGTGGGGTTCTTTGGGCTGGGACTCCCATTGCATTGACGCAAAAGCGTGGCACGCCCCTGCGCTTCGGATGGCAATTAAATGACACTTTTGCCGGCGAATAAAATGGGTGAATAAATGGGTGGCCTTCGGCGGTTCAAATTGTTGGTGGCGCGGAAAAGCAACAACCAAGAGAGAGAAAAAAAATGCAAATGGCCAGCAGACATGTGCGTGCGTCTCTGTGTGAGTGTGTGCGTCTGCGATACGGCCTTTATGGTCGTGTTCCTTTTGTTTTACGCGCTTACACGTGTCGGCAATTGAAATAGAAAAGCGTCTACACGCCGCAACAGACACCCACGAGAGAGACCATTAAAATCACACATACGCCCCGTATGATACGAATCGAGGTGGCCGGAGGAGGGGGAATCGGAAGCGGCAAAGGAGCTGCAGCTACGACTCATGTGTTATGCTAATTTCGCTTTTTATTGTTCGCTGCTCGCCTTTTGCTGCCATCTTCGTCAGAAGCAGACGATTAAAGCGAAACAGGAAATCAGCCATCGCCCCGTTTACCGTTAGTTTTGTTGGCAGAGACGCCGACGACTGAGGCGGCAACTGAGGCAGCGACCGAACAGCAGAGGCTGCTGACAAAAGCCAAAGGCCATTGAATTGCCTTTTCATTACGACAACGGCGAAAAAGGCCGGGCTTGGATATATACAGTGGGACTTAAGGAAGTTGAACACATTAAAGGTCCAGTTAGGAGCTACTTTTAAACTCTTACACCCTAAGTAATTAATTGTTTAATATAAAAAATACAAATACAATTTGTTACATTCCTTTTCAAAAACAAAACTATTAATTATTAGACTTTAATTCATTTTAAATAAGTTTACATAAATAAAAATACTATATCTGCTGTAATTTATCATAGATTACTAACTTGCCTTAAACATCTTACTTATAATGTATAATAACTTTCGTAATTAATAATAATGAAAAAACTAATTTTATATTTTATTTACACAATGGTTTTTGCCTTGTGCTCTTGTTGAATAACAAATTACTTATTTTTCGCGGAATAGTTAATGTTTTTAGTTACGGAATTCCACCTGTATGTATGTATGTACCCACATACAAATATCCATCCACCCGTCAGCGCAAACACGGCCAAGCAACTCATTGAAACTCACACAGACAGGCGCTGGCTAGGGGGAGGAAGCGAAAGCAATCGGCCGTAACAAAATTTCCGACACGTGCGACAAAATTGCCTTCCGAGGGGGGATGGCCGGGTCGGGGTCGAGTCGGGATGCCTGCGAGGCGTGGGCTTGGTGCCCGAGGGCCCCAGTTTAGGCAACCAGAACGGCAAAAAACCAAAACAAACTCAACCCCGAAAACGGTGGGCCCACCATCGCCTGGGGTTTCCCTAATTTCTGGCAGTGTGTGTGCTCTTGAATGTTGCCTTAACATTGTTGCTGAAACATTTCCTCTGGCGGAGATGCGTTGGCGACTTTGAAAATTGTGCGGTGAATGTGTGTCAATGATTCTTCTGCGCGGATCTATAAATAGTTTTTATTTTGATGAATGCTCAGACATGAGCATGTGCAAATAAAAGTCAAGTCTAGCCCCACACTTTATTGGAATTATATTCCGCCGATAACGAGAGCGATAAAGCTTACGGGATTAATTTGCGTGCACAAGTCACTTTGTTAATTAGTGACTAATCAGCTGAAATGTGGAATACTAATCGTTATACATAGTAGTGCTGTTTAATTAAGAGTATTGAAGCTTTAGTTTTAACACTAAATGGAACCTTTAAACAAAATATAAATGATAAATATAGATTTAGCAAAATAAATAAAATGGTTAGACACTTAAAATATTAAATTTAGAAAACATCAAGTTAATAACCCTAAAATTAAACATTGAAGATATTCAAATAAATAATTTCTAAATTAAAAAATATAGTTTTTAATTTTTGGTACTAGTTTTTTTAAACAATTAATGTTTTTTTTTTTTATAATAATATTGTCTTAAATATTTCTGCTCCAAATTGTTTAAAAAGCTTTGAACTTTTAAAAATAAT